>JANVCC010000060.1:3651590-3699981 GCA_025345505.1 Todiramphus chloris collaris | reverse complement strand
GCCGCGCCTCTCCTCGCCTCCCGCGCGCGGCCGCTCGCCTCAGGCGGAGGGGCCGCCCCGGGCCGCTCTCCCCAGGCCGGGGTCCGACCGCGATCCCGGCCCCGCACCCTCTGTCGCCGGCGACTGCGGGGACCTGCGGCGCCTCAGGGCGACCCTCGGTGCCCGCTCTCCCTTTGCAGTCTCCCGGCTCCGAGGGGGGCAGCCCGGGCGGATGAGCCCTCTCTGCTGGCTGGAGGGTTTTTGGGAGCGGGGGTGTGCGTGTGGGGGCTCGCAGCGGCTGCTCTGTATTTCCTACCGAAGCCCTTTGAAAAAATCCTTCTTCTTCCTTAGTTCTGCACGGGAATCTTTCCAACTTCCCTCTCTAAAAAGTTTCCTTCATGGCATTAACTTTTTTAAAAAATTATTTTTATATATATTTTTTACTATATTCTGCCCCCCTGGTTTTTTTTTTTTTTTTCCCTCTCCCTAATTTCCGAAGGTAATTAGTCCATTTTCTTGCGCTCTTTGGTGTAAAAGTGGGTCCCCGTCGCGGGGAGTGCGTGTAAATCGGAGCAGTCTGAACAAAGCGAGTGCTTCGCTGTGGGATATTTGGAGGGGGTCTCGCTGATCTGTCCATTAAACAGAACCAAAATGGTGAAGTTGGTTCGGACTTGAAACGAAGATTCCCGTCTCCCTTCCCCGCAGCCCCAGGCTGCAGGGTTGGCATCAGACCATCCGCAGCCAGAAATCCGTCTGCATTTCTTTCTTTTTATTTTTTTTTAAGGGAAAGTTTTGTAGTTGGGTTTAGGAGGGAAGGGAAACCTGCCGGGGTGATTTTTTCTTTTTTTACGGCACCGTTTTGCGGTTGTAATCCTGGGAGATGGATGAGCGAAAGGGATGGGGAAGATGCACCTCTCCGGGCTGTAGCTGCCAGGAGAGCGGCGATCTGATTTTACTGCAAGGAACCGTCAGCAGCCGGTGGGTGAGCAGAGGTCCCTGCACCTCAGACACTTGGATCCTGCCTGGAGCTGAGCTCGGTGTGCCTGGCAGGGTGTGTGGGGAGCACCGTGGGCCCCAGCGCTGAGGGGTCAGGGAGCAGGGGATGTGCTAAGGATATTTTCTGACAAAAAGCAGAAGTGTCACCGGAGGAGAGAGGAAAAAAAAAAAAAATAAAGAAAGAAAACAAAGCCCAGCAAGGGAAACCGGTCTCTTGTCGGCTCCCAAGAGAACCTGTGCCTTGCTGTCTGGAACAGCCGTAAAATCGCAGGGAAAACAAAGGTGGTATTTTGCGGTGGTGGATGAGGGGTGGGGATTAGGTCATGCTAAGCGAGGTGGGGGGGGATCCGAGGCTGCCTGCGCTGCGGAATCCCGGGTCAGACATGCCGCTCACAATGCGAGCTGAGCGGTGAAGTTTCTGTCTCCAGCCCTCTTGCTGCCGTGTCTGTGTGTGCTTTCGAACGCTCCGGCTGCGATCAGGGGTTTAGATTCTTTCATACAGTTTTATCTTTTCCTCTCTCCCCACCCCCCACATCTTTCCCCCCCTTTTTTTTTTTCCTCGTAACGGCAAGTTAGCAGCAGTTCGCTGTCATGCTGGAACTATTCCTGTCCAACTTGCCCTTCTCTTCTGAGTTCCGATCATCCTCAACACCCCCAGAATCTTTTCAATGAAAGAACGTCCTCCTCTGAATCCAAAATGGGCTCTCTCTTCCCTCCCTGTCTTCTGCCATTATCCTCACGCACCAGCTCTTCCTCTAGCTAGTGGTATTGCCAGCACCGTGGCCTAAGGCCAAGGGAGTTAGACAAAGCAGTCCTTGCAGTTGCACATATCGCGTTCAGAGTGATATGACTGCAAATGGCCCCCTCCTTTCTGGAGCTTAATTCCGAGTTGAAGGAGATTGCCTCTCTATTGTGCTTCCGTTAACTACCCCCCAGACAGGAGGATCAATCCCAGGTTCGCTTCCAAACCTGGGGTGAAGGATTCCCCCCGCTCCACCCGGTCCTGCGGAGGAGAGGAAAACAGGAAATCTGTCCCTTTTGGCCTGAAATCAGCCCTGCAGAAGCCTCTCTGTATGAACGCTGAATATTTTGGTCTCGGCCGACGGAAGGCTCTGGCCAGCTGTGGAGCTCACAGGGATTTTCCTCTGGGAGGTAACGCTGCTTCCCTGCACTGCAGGGCTTCTGGTGCAGGACTGCTTGGGAAGGCAGCGTCGACTCAGCTCTGGAGCTGTGTCCTCGCTGCAGAGCAAACTCCTCTCAAGTTCAGACTGAGAGCGGCCGCTCTGCAAAATCGTGTTTAAAGTGCGCTGAGCGAGGGGATCGGTGAGGTGAAGCAGTTGTGGTTGGTGGGTGACACGGGAGCGTGTTTGGGACTTCAGAATCTGGCCTGAAGTCCTGAGGGAGAGGAGATGCTTGGGAGGGAGGAAATATGGGGAGGAAGCTTCCGTGGGTTGTCAGCAGATCTGAGGATGACTGCGGGTGAGGAAAACGCAGCTGCTCCGCAAGTGACTCAGGATGATGGAAGCATCCGGGTGCTGACTCCTCTGCCTTACACCAGGCTGAGGGAAAGAAAAGGTGGTGTCACAGCAGAATTTGGTGCCTGTTCCTCTTCCCCATTGCCCAGGTCAGTGGCGATGCTTGGCCCAGGGTCTGCAACCAGACTTGCAGGGTTCTGTCCAAATTATCAGTCATTTTTCTGGAGGGCTTGTGCTCTGGGAATTGGGCCCCAGCCCGTAGCACCCCAGGCTGTCAGTTTGTATTCTTTTGCTTATCATATTGAGCCTTGTGAAGTAGTTTCCACCTTGCCTGTATTGTGTTTCGTGTTGTTTAACTGTTTCTCTGTAAGAGGGCCAGCTGCTGAGCTGAGGTGAAGCAGATCATCTCCACTGACTTTAGTAGGACCAGAGAGTTGTACACCAGCTGTGAACTGGTCTGTAGTTTGTCATTTGTTTCTGTGTGTTTTGTGGGTCTGTGGATATTCACCAGCGTTCCTCTTTTGTCAGAGTATGCACAGGTCAAAGAAAAGTAGTTTTAAGATACAGAAGTTAGCAGAAGCAGCTTGGGATTTTCCTTTGATTCTGTTCTAATTCTTGCAGAAATGCCAGGTTTCAGGAGAAAACCCTGCTCCTGTAATAAAGCCTAAAAACTCTTGCATGTAGCATCTGGAAAAACAAATTCCATCAGATTGTGACAGGGGAAGAAGCTGTGTCTTGGTGACCTGTACAACAGGTACCGTTGTAGCTGAGGACTGGCAGGGCTGTCAGTGCACCTGCCACACCTCACAGCAACCACAGGTTTCTTGGTTGAAAACTGCAGATTCTCACTGAGAGGTGAAACAGAATGAATTTCTCTGACTGGGGGCTGTGGCTTGCCACTGGGGAGACCGATTTCCTTCAGTCCTGAGAAATGATACCAAGCACGCTGGGTCGTTCCTTACGTTATTAAGACTGCAGTGCAGACTTGCATGAGCAAATGGCTTGCTTGTCACCCTTTGTAGAGACAGCTTCTGTTTGATATTGTTGACTGTGTTGAGAGGTTGTTTTTGGAGTGGGAGTACTGGAAAGAATACTGTTTGCAGGCAGAACAGAGAGCAAAGTGTTCATGCCTTAGCAGAGGGGATAATTCCTAGGAAATACGCTCCCCGCCTCCAATTCAAGCTGAAATTTGCTGATCTCTTGAAGTCCATATGAAGTTAAAAATGCTCTGAAAAGAAGCACACTAAACATGTTTCAGAATTTGCAATTTTCAAGTGGACTTGTTTGGACATTTAGAAAACTGGTGCTTTTGGCTTCGTCTGCCTGTGTGTTTAGCTTCAGAGCACAGGTATGGTTTTCACTGTCAGCAAATCTCCTCATCGTCCCCACCCATCACATGGTGGTTGAGTTGCAGGGTGGTTTTGGTTCCTGCTAACTTGCTTCCTTTGGGATAAAAGTAAAGCAGAAGCTCTGCTCCAGTTGGGCAACGCTGATGCTCCATCCCTTGTAATGGGAGTGGAAGGGTCCAAAACAAAGACTGGACAGCTTTGAACCATACCCACGATACAGATGCGTAGTCTGGGAGACCAGACTAAAATCTAATACTCAGTCATACCCCCTCACCCCAACTACATGTGGTGTACATGTACCAAATGCTTTCCTCTTACCGTGCTTTCCTTGCCAAATTACTTGCTAGTGTAGAAACAGCCTGTATCTTAAGCTAGCAAAGAAGAATGGTGGGGAGTCCAAGTGACTGTCTTGTTTTTCTGATGTAAAAAAAAAAAATCAAAAAAAAAGGCAGGGGGGTAGGAAGAGGAGACATAAAACATGACCGTTAGCCACATGGAAAGATTAAATAGAGTGAGAGTACTAGAGGAAAAGCCCAGAGTGTGACAGATCAAAAGAGCAAGGCCTCTGGCTGTTAACGATAAAGAATGTCCTAGTTCTTGAGAACATATTTATGTGTGTGCGCACGGGATATTTTTTAAAAGGAAATGGTTTTATTCAAAGAAAGGTCTGTTTCTCCCACCACGGCTTTTTAAGAGGGAAATAGTGGGTGAAAATAAAACTTTCACAGGCAGTGCTGTAAGGAATGTTTTGTGCAAATGAAAATGGGGTCCATTATTTAAAATTAAAAAAAAAAAAAAAAAAAAGATAGGTTGGGGGAAATGGGGGCCTGTCTGTTTTTGCGCTGGGTTGGCAGCTCCTGTAGAGTTCATCCTGTGGCTTGGCTTTGCAGTAGATCTGCTTGTATAGACGTGCATGTAGTGTCCTGGGGACGACGAGGAGTTTTTGTTGAGCTTAAACCAAAGTGCACAGAGGGCTAAGGCACCAAATATTCTTGCAGTCAGCCAAAACACTGCAACCGTGATTCAGGCTGCGTTCAGATACTTGCTGCAGGGATGGCTGCGCTAGTTAGAGAGGTTACCTCTCCCCCGTGCTGGAAGGTACTTGCCTTGCAGCGTGAGTTGGCAGAGCAGCTGATTTGATTTCTCATGTGTTTTGTTGCAAACTTAACCTGGTTTAGGACAGAAGAAGTTACATGCTCTCAGCTATAATACTCCAGCCTGGTTGTCTCATACCGCACATTGTCGGGAATCTCATCTGAAGCAGGTGAGGAATGTCCTCCTTGCGTGGCAGAGGCAGTAACCTCCACTACCGGGCTCTACGTGAAGAGGTAGTGACCACTAACCATCTCAATGGCCACAGCCTTTAACCATCTCAATGGATAAACTCCATACTACAGGGATCTCTTATGTGGTGTCATGTTCATGTGTACAAAGAGCTTGTAGAGTGGCAGGAGTTCACCAATGCAGTTGTACAGGACCTTACAAAGTACAGGGTGGTAGAGAAATGTATATCCAATGGGGTTGGCTCCTGACTTCTCTAAGTAAGTTCTACATGAGGAACTCATTGAGTAGCTACTCCTGATTTTACTTTGCTGTTTGTGAGAGTAAAACAGGGTGACAGCTGAGCTGTGTAGATGCCATGGCATCTGGTGGGAGCGGATCAGGGGACAGTATCCCAGCACGCCTGCTCCCACTGCTTCCGTCAGCGTGCGCAGTAAGCTGCCTTCTCAGTTATTCTTCCAGCAATTGAATTAAGAATTAAAACTTAGATCAGCAAATTGGTATCACTGCTTAGGTTTGGAGACAGTAGGAAAGGATCTGAAGGGATCCCTACAAACCTATCAGAAATTAATGGGAAGATTCCTGGTCAGTGAGAGTTTAGGCAAACAAAGATTGATTCTAGATCCTTTGTCTCCCAGGGTGTTAATTTGGGATCAGAGAGACTGATGGAAGGAAGAGACTCTGACACAAAGATCTCATTTCTGTTTGCTGTATTGTTAGACATCCCCCCAATTAATACAGATTAATATTGATTAACAAGAAAATCACTGTATTTTTGAGGGGAAAAATGTTTTCACCAATCTTCTGTTTGAATACAGAAGTAAAAGACATTGTTGGCACAAGAATAAATGGGTGTATAAAAGGTTTTGTGTACATTTAATTGGGAAAGCAGAGGGAGGAAAGTGTGTCTCTTAGTTTAGGTTTTAAACAGCAGCAAGCCCTAAGACAATTGTGGATGTGGTGCATGCAGAGTATCACTTAAATTCAGTACCAAGCACACTCCCTTTTTGAGTCTGTCAGTTCATAACTGTCTTGTCTCCATTGTCATTTTAACGTGAGAGAGCCTCAGTTTGGGTCCCCCCTCCTTTTTTTCTCTCTGGTGAATACCTAATAATCACACTGATTTTTGACTGGGTATTGACCCTGAGACTTCCTGTCCTAATTTTTCTTGCTAACTATAATAGAAATAGCTGGTGATTTATTATTATTTTTTTTTTTAATCTGAGATAACACAGGATGTTCAGACATGTGGATGTATTTTGGGTTAATTGAGTAATAGTGATCCAAGACCCAGGGCTTCTCCTTGAGATTAACACGCAAAGTGGTGGGTTAGAAAGCTCAAGGTCCGTTGCCCTGTGAGATACTAATACCCCCACAATTAATTTCATTTTCACGATTGCATCATCTTAAATTGAGGTGAAATCAAGGATTTTTCTTTTTTTTTTGTGTGTGTTTTTTTTTAATTTCCCCCCTCCAGCTGAGTTTGACTGGCACAACTTCTGACACGGGTGTATGGAGGCTGGTACCACGGCCAAGTCAAATCCTTTTCTTTGTTCTCCGGGCCTGCTGCTGCTGATAAAGTGGTCGGCGCATGGCATTATGTCTTATTACATTTTTGATGCAGACTGCAAAGAAACGGGTAAACTCACCATGGTTACCAGGAGCTGTCATTTGGCAGGGCACGCCGTACTCAGCGATGGCCTCTAGTGTCTGCGGCACAGCTCTGCAGACCTGGTGGGTACAGTAGACAATACAGCATCCTTGGCTGGCCGAGCGACGCAGCTCAACTGATCTGACTGCTAATTCAGACCGGGAGCCGTGCTCCAGCTCCAGCCCCAGGTTCTTGCTCATAGTTGCCTACTGAAAGTTCTTGTTTGTTTTTGTCCTTCAGTGTTGACTGAGTCACTGCTGGATTCAAGCTCCCATGCTGAGACCAACTCCTGTCCGCTGCAACGCCGTATGCTGCTGCCTTTCACAGCTGTGAAACTTTCTTGGTCGGCCCCTAGGTTCATTGCTTTGTCTTGGCACATCACATTGCTAGGAAGGTTTCTTCCTTATCTAGACATACCCTGCTGTGTTATTTCCTGCAGGCGAAGCCCGTGTCATTGCTTCAGCCCAACATAATCCGAAACAATCGCTGAATTATCTGTATGATATTGTTAACCAGTGTGGTGGTCATAAAATGGATTTTGTTTTGCATGGGCTGCAGCCTTAAAGTTTTGCTCAGTGGGTATTGCTGGATTCCTGAGCCTGGTCATCAGAGTCCTTTCCTTAATCCTGAACCAGTTTGGAGCTCCCAGGTCTTGCACATGAGTGCTTGCAACAGCTCGAGAACAAGTCTTTGCAGGAAGGGTCTTTTGTTTTATTGCACATGAAGAAAAATAGCTTAAGTCTTTTTCAGCTTAATTGAGATAATTAAACCTTCTTACCTTGCAGCACAAGCGGCTCATTAATGCTTCTGAAGCATTTTGAAGTCCTTGGAGGAAAGATGGGGTTTGCTGTTGTGTCATGTTGGATAACTCTTGAAATTCAGTCACCTGGCCTTGAAATACTGACTTGAGGTGTACGTACAGAAATCTTACAATTGTGGATGTACTTTGAGCTGATAATGTGAAGAACTGATTGAGACAGTAGCTGACAACTGTGGTGTTCCTTCACAGGGCTGTACTCTGTGGGTACGGTGTTCAGGTTTTTTGGGTTTTACTACACTTCAGCAAAATGTGACAGTTAGCTCCACGTGAAAACTTAGCAATGGAAACGCAGATTGTAGTGCCATGGCATTGAGCAGCTTAGTTCAAGACAAAGACAACCCTTGCTTTTTGAAGGTGACCTAGTGACCAGCCCAATTTGCCCTTTTTAGGATTAAGTTAAGTAGTAAAAACCAAGAACACGCTCTTGTTCTTGTAGTGAAGACACCACCACAGTGATTTCCTATGATGATTAATTCTGAAGTGGAAAGAGGCTTCCCAACTGAGGCCAAGAGCCTGTTCCACTGTGTTCAGTGTAACTTTGCAGTTTGGCTGTAAAATAAGAATGAACTCACTTGCCACTTTAAAACAAAGCTGGAAATTTACACAGTTCTGAGCCCCAGTGACTCTTAGCATCAGTTAAATTTAGATTTAAATGAAGGCTGGTAAATGAGATTTGCTCCTCGAATGAAAGACTGTTGGGAATTTTCAGCAAAGGAGTTTGTAAGGGGGAAGGTTTTTCCAGACAGCAGGCAGTCTGTGTCTGTGCCTGCAGGCAAAGACAGAAGCGCCAGTGGATGCAGGGGCACTTCAGCTGCAAGAGTGAGCAAGTGGGATGGTGTAATGCTGCCTCAGTCCTGAGTGGGCAGGTCCTCTGGTGCTGTTGTGAAATGGGCAGCATAATGAAGCCCTCTAAGGAAGACCTAAAAGTTGGTTCTCAAATTCTTACTGTTGAGGGGCAAGAAGTGTTTTGATGGTTCGTTTGTGGATGAGCACATTAGAGCCTGTTTTGGTAACTCCTTACTGACTCACAACCCTGTAGATCCAAATAGAATCTGCTATTAAGTGTAGAAAAAGTAACCACAGCCCGAAGTGAGTTGTCTTTCCTTTGGTTTACTGGTCTAGCACAATTTGACTGGCTGAAAACATTTACTGTTACACAAAGAAAGAGGAAAAACGGTCGCTCTCCTTGCGTCCAACGTTCCACGGTGAGCAGCAGATCTGATACACCTCAAGTGACTGTTCCCTATGAATAGTTTTGGCATCTGCTGAAAATAGTACTGAGGGTAACTCGCATTGACCACGCGATGACACTTTGAGTTGCAAAATTACTTTCAGATAACTTGCACTGAAAAAGTAAAAATAGCACAGCACATTAGACTCATCTATGTGGAATGTATATATGCAAAAATAGGGCTCCTTAATATTTACAGTTTGTCTAGGCAGAACAACCTGTCATGCTACACTCTCACTTTCAGGCAAGCCATTTGCACTGATAATGTTGCAGGCTGTGCTGTCTTCAGACGCACAGCAAACGGGAGAGAACCATTAATTTAACCATTCTTTTCCCGGCCAACAGTGGGACTCCGAAACGTCATTAGTGAGCTTGGACAAAGGTGAGAGGTCGCAGCTTTAGAAAAAAGTGATTAAAACGTGTCCCAGTGTAACAGACTAATTAATCTTTAGATAATAACAGATTATTTCTCTCCCCCCCCCCCCCCCCTTTTCTCTCTACAGCTGGGAGCGTTCACTCTCCCTCCACAAGTATGGCAACATCTGCGCAGTACAGACAGCTTATAAACGACTACGGCCCCCCATCTCTAGGCTATACACAAGGGATGCAGGTACAGCTCTGCTTGTTGCTTTTCTTTAATCGGATCGCTGACCCTGCCTTTGCATAGTAGCACAGATTGTGGCCTGTAAGATGAGGTATTCCTCCCTCCCACCAAGATCTGAAATCAAACCCAAATGGCAGACTGATTCATCGCACATGTCTCGGGATCAAATTAGACTAAGCAGCGCTGAGTGAGATGGGTTACTAATTAACCGTTAGTCCCATCCCATCTGAGTCACAGTGAAACATGTCTTGAGTTATCTTCTCATAGTAAGGGCCCCAACAGATTTTTTTTTTTAATTATTTGTTTAAAAAAGAAGAAAAGAATATTTCTATGCTGTTTTTCTTTGGCAAATTTGTACTCTTAAATTTAGTCTCATGAAGTGTGTGTCACAGACAGTCCTATGGGCTGCTTCAGGAACCTGGTGGTAAACTTCCTGTGAAATGTAGTTGACTTATATAGGGTTTCTCTTTATGACATGGGCAGTTTTATCTGCTTCTCCCTCTCCTGGCCTAGCTAACTTCTCCACAAACCAAACACCTAAACACTGAAAGAGCAGAAACGGTTAAATGAGCAGTTCCCAGTTTGCTGTTCTTGCAGGACTGGTTTAACTTCTGTTTCACCTGAGGTGCCAGTCTTGCAGGTGCATCCTCCCAGTTGATCCCAGATTTTGAAGGGCTCGTAGCATCGTGTCCAACTGTAGCAGCAATCACAAAAAAACCCTCCACACGTTTATATAAAGAACCTGAAATCTTGTTTTGTTTTTAAAAGGTGGCTTCCACGGCTATTGCTGGTCTTCTATGAATGTCCAGTTGCTGTTTTTTTGTAATTATTTGTTTTTATCAGTATTTGAGATTAATCTACTTTCAATTACAGGGTACCAGCAGCAGTCAAGTACCGCAAAGCAAATATGCAGAACTTCTAGCTATCATAGAAGAATTAGGAAAAGAGATTAGACCCACATATGCTGGGAGTAAAAGTGCGATGGAGAGGCTAAAAAGAGGTAACATTTACATTTACTTTTAAAAAAGGAAAAAGCATGTCCCATACCCTCTGTGCCCTGACTACTTCACAACAACCCTTTCCTTTGAAAAGAGACAGCTGTCTTGAGCTCATCATCAAACTAGGTGTACTAACAAGCAACAGAACCTTTGGGATACTCTATTTGTGCTGTATTTGGTAGAGAAACCAGGGACAAAATGTATTTCATGTGCACAAGGGGAGTTTCAGTTAATAATTCAAACCTTATTTTAGAACCCTTAAGGTGTCTAATAGATATGTTCTTTCAGGTTCCCAGTGACTTGCTTGCCCCTTCAATTCTCTTTTCTCCCTGTTGTTTACTTCTTCTCATAGACATCACCCATCTTCCTGACCCAAGAGTCTTTTATTAAAGTGCATTTTACCTCAAGAAATGCTACATGGTGGTAATTCACACTAAGGCTGGTGGAGAGAAGAGCTACAAACACACAAAAAAACTGGCTTTCAGGGAAGGCTGTTGAGACTGAGATGTCAAACACACACGTTCCTTCTCTCTGTGGAGCATTGCGCTGCTTTGGCTCTGTTACCTGTTGTCAAGTGGATGTCATTAAGAGTCCACCAGTAAGGGACATAGAAGCTTTTAGGCCTGGCTGATGAGGCCTCTTTAGCTTTGCTTTGTCAGCTAAAAGGGGTAATAAATGCCTGTTCCTTGGAGTGTAAAAGAAACCCCTGCGTGCCCCACTGCTGACATAAGCTTGACATTGTCCTCTGCAAGGGACGTGCGAGGGATATTTCTGAAGGAGCAGTGTGACATTCCACTGCTCCAGCTCCTGAAATGACCCTGAAAGGCCATCGACACCAGTTGTGCTGGCAGTTCTGTCCTTTGCCAGGCTAACGGAGTTGCCTTTTCCTCCCTTTCCCTGGTCCTCGTGCCGAGTTTGGCTCGTGCGGTCAACCCGGAACAGGAATGTTATTGTAACAGACTAACTTCACCACTTTGCAAATCCCTCTTACATTTACCCAAGACTACAAAGCTTTATTTAAAGCTCAACCATTATAGGAGAGTAATATATCTGCAGTGACATGCAATAAAATGACTAGTAGCTGTTCTGGGAAAGGATGCAATAAAGTCTGCTGATGAGTGGTAAGTGGAATCTGGCCCAGCTAAAATCAATGCTGCTGGAGTCTCTCTTTATTGCATTGCCTGAGTCAGTATTAATAGATCAGGAATGGCAATAGGCTAATGGGGACAACTCGAGAGAGACCAGGAGAGATGCAGACATTCTGAATGGAATGGTTCCGTTTGGTGAGGAAAATTTGTTTTGCTGCTTCTGGCAGTGAGCGTTTCATTTGTTGGCTGATGGAGGTTTAAGATTCCGTGCTGCCACTGTGACTTGCTGCCAGTGTTGCAAAGAATCCCAAATAAATACCTTTTGCTGCCATCTTTTGGTCACAAACATACTTCTTTCCATTTTGGGAGAGAAATGGCTGAAGGAGCATGTGCGAGAGCAAAAGTGAGTGAGGGTAACCACGTGACTGCAGCCTCCACGGCCTGGGGAGGTTATTCCTGAATAAAGTCCACGTCCCCAGCTCCACCCGCTCCTAAGCACAAGGGCTACTGACCTCTAAAATTGGCCAAATTCCCAGTGTTCTACATAATTCAGGGTAGTTCTGCTGCATAAACTGGGCGTCCTGCCATCAGATCCAGGTCTAATGCGCTGCTTTGAGTACACATTTCTGCATCCCACAGCTTTACTCATCTGTGTCAGTTCAAGCCTCTGCAAAGCCTTGCACCGCTCAAGTCCCAAGTCAGGACTCTGGGGTGTAAAAGCTCTGATCGGAGCTAGCAGCCTTCTAGAAACATTCTCTAAATAGAGATTAAACCTCATCCACTGCGTTGCGGGATTGAGCAGAAAAATCACCTTCTATCTCGTCCTGTCGGTTAGTATTTTACTGACAGACAAACCTCATTTGTTGTAGAAAAAACTGCCTGTCTCTCATTTTACAATCTCTGTTCTTTCATCAGCTCTGTGAACATGAATCTAGATTTAGTTCCAGGATTAAGAACAAAGGTCCAGATTGCTGGATCTCAAGGCAACAGGACTTGTAGTGGAAAATTCCACCTTCTGTCCTACCAGATCAGTGTAGACATGGCAGCATGTAAAGTGATGATGATTTACACTGGGAGCTGAGCCAGTGTTAGGAGGTAACTTTTTGCACACACACCATAAAAAACTTCGTCCTACCCTTACAAGAGACACGGCTTGTGTTGAAGCAGTGTTCTGAAGGCTTGCATTTTGATGCATCCTCTCAGAGAACTATCCCAAGGTATTAAGACTTATAGAGCTTGCTAAAATGACTCCCCAAATAACTTTGTGGGTTTTTTTTTTAAACTCCACTGCAGCAAAAATAACTCACAGGTAGGTAAGATGTTTATTTGATTTTTTTTTTCATTCTGTTCAGCCTCTGATTTAAAATAGGCCTGCACTGCACGTTAAGATCCACCTGTCACTGCAGACCTACAAATCTTAGCATGCTCTGATTTCTACTTTAGTCCCTTTTCAATTTATAATGCCAGTTTGGGAAAGCAAATGTGTTTAGCAGCAGCTGATGTTTGGGAAGCGAGGGATCTCTCCCTTTTCTGAGGCATGCTGTGGTAGCCTTGGCAACTCGGGACAGAAATACATAAACCTTGCTCTGGACTGTCACTGCGAGTGTGACCTGAATGAGATGATGTAAAATATGTTCAATTCTTTTACAGGCATTATTCATGCTAGAGGATTAGTTCGGGAATGCTTGGCTGAGACGGAACGAAATGCAAGATCCTAGCCCGCTAATTCAGCTGCAAGATTTTCCATCTCCTAATGAAGAAAAAGTAACACTTATTCCTTTTGACTCTTGAAACATTCAGACAAATTCCTTTATTTTGAATGTTTTGCCTTTCTTGTTTTGCCCTTACAAGAGTGTATAGTTAAGAATGGGAAAACAAGGATTTTTCACCTTACTGAGGGTTTGCATTTTGTAAAGACATTAAAACTCCCTAAAAATGTTTCTAAACCATGAAAACTGAACTGCATGCAGAGGAATGCTCTTTCCCTCCCAGGCTATATTTCAGTTCTCTTCTTATCCAGCCACAGCCTCACTCTGTTTTTTTCCTTTGACTATATTCACTTAACCCCAAACTGTCAATCTCTCAAGGTTCGACATAAGCTCTAAGGATTTTTTTTTAAATAAATGCAGAATAGCATGCTGTACCTAGTAGTCTGCTAAGTCACAATTTGTCATACAGCCTAGACCCTGCTTAGAAATAACCTTCCCCTTCTCTTAATTTTCCTTTTTTTTTGTTCATTTTGCATAAACATTTGCATGACTGTTAGTGCTTTGAACTCCATTTAAACTGCATGAGTTGTATGGAAAATAGGGAAACCTATTAAATAATACAAGGTCCTGGAAAGCTAATTTCTACATTAAGGCTGGAGATTTCAGTTTAAAGTTTGCCAAAAAAAAGAAAAAAAGAAAAAAAAAAGGAAAAAAAAAGAAAAAAAGAAGAAAATTCTGGATAAATTACTAAAACTGTTATTTGCATCTTTGTATGTATTTATTACTTGACGTAATAAAGCTTATTTTCATTAACAGTTTGTATTAAAACTATTTGCAGTCTCTTTAATCAGATTTATACTCCATGAACAACAACTCTCGACAGATAAAGATGTAAAACTTCAGGCAGAAGGTTCAAGTTCAGGAACAGACAAGGGACTGGGCCCGCAGATCGCTCCCAAGTTCCCATCCGTGGCACCGTCCCGGTGCGGTCGCTCCGGTGGGATGGTTGTTGGTTGCTTTCAAAGCACATACCGTGGTTCTTGAAGCGCTGTCCCTTCGCTGTCGGAGGCCAAAACTCAGTGGCAGTCAGTGAGGGTGCTGTCCAAAACTTAAAGAGAAGTTCTGGTGAAGCAGCTGGGAGTTGTTAACGGGATTGAAACAGGGAAGCGTTCTTCAGTAGTGGCTCCAAAGTAACAGTAAGCGCGGGAAACGCAGCTGCGTGTACTCACATAAAATGGGAAGCTAATACACATGGAGCTGGGGATACTTGGAGAAAACAGTATTAAAGAGCAAACGTAATTACTTCACAGCTTGGATGAGTTGGAGCCTGTTGCCTTGGGAGGCAGCTTCCAGCATGTGGTGTTCTTTATCTGTAATGACCCAATTTTACCTCTGAACTGGAAGAACGTGACTGACCAACCCTCACTTACAGGAGCACTTTCCCTTCCAGTGCTCTTCACCGCTCCAGGTAAGATTTGTAAAGCTTCTGTTTAAACTTCAGTCAGAATTGAGCAGGACAGAGTGTTCAGATAACAGATCTGAAGGAGGCAACCAGTCACTAGTGCCTGTTCTACCAGCATGTCTGTTTACACCATCAGAACCAGTATCTAAACCTGGTCACTGTTTAGAGAGGATTTCTGCCAGGAGAGGCATTGCCTGAGTAAGGATGGAAAGTTAGAACCCTTTAGGGCTGTTCTTACATATTGGAACCCCTACAAGCATCCTAAGGTATCATCTGGGCAGAAGGAGATGCATTGGATTTTTTTTTGTCTCCATTAGCAATGGTGGAACGTTTATAGTTCCTTTTTAACAAGGATTGGTTTATGATCTGAACTTGGCAGAAAAACTGATGGCTAAATGTGATTAATGAGATGATGGCAGACAGGAATAGGAATGTATGGCTGCTTTTATCACTTCAGTTTTACAGTAATAGCAGGTCACTGCTCAGTATTTCAGTTGTGCTTACGAAGCCCCACATCATCTGTTAGTCTGAAAACTGTGGTTAGATAGAATGAGAAACATTTCCTTACCCTGCTAGGGCAAGTCAGTATTTCATGTTTGTTTCTTATCCAGTTGTTGCATCTCTTTCAAATACTTCTTCCTTTCTAGGTTTTCTTTTGCTCTTCGTTTTTTCTCCTGCTTCTTCTTCTCTGATGCTTTCTTCTCTTTAAAAACATCACTGTCTTCACCCTTGTAGAAAAGGTCAACTTTTTCCTGCAGGATTTCTCTGGCTATCTTTCGGTTCTGCTCCACTGATCTTGTTTGATGACACTAAAGAAATACAACAGGACATTTTTACTGGAACTTTAACCTGTTTATTCTCCTGCTGTCCATTTCAGTCTACATATCCCTGCCATTACAGTAAAGAATGTTCCCTCGCCCCGAAGCCAAAAGCATCCTCCTGCCAAGAACTGCTGGGATTTTTGTATCCAGATGAGGCTGCCTAATAATTATTTGCTACTGTAACTTGTCATTAACTTTGCATTAATCTTTAATGCTTCCATATTACATTAGAAAGCTTCTTCTGGGTTTAACTTAACTGTGTCTTCCCTTTGTGATAAGGAAGCAAAGATGAATTTCAAAGTATGAATCCCCCAGAAGTAGGAAAGAGTAATGCTTAAAAAGAACCTGCAAAGTGAGCATGATCAACTCATTAAGGAGACAGCTGCCACTAAAAAGCAGCTA
This sequence comes from Todiramphus chloris collaris, assembly GCA_025345505.1. Taxonomy (NCBI): domain Eukaryota; kingdom Metazoa; phylum Chordata; class Aves; order Coraciiformes; family Alcedinidae; genus Todiramphus; species Todiramphus chloris. The sequence goes on along the minus strand of JANVCC010000060.1, from coordinate 3,684,115 downwards.
ACAACGAAGATCCATTTTACTGAAAACTACAAAATAGTACTGCAGGTCAAAGCCAGGAAGATAAGCTGTGACCCCAAGTTTATTTGTCTACTGCTAGCCAAAACTGCTTCTGGCTGAGACCCTTCACAGTACGTACAAACATTTCCTCCATGGTGTTTGCTCTGTGATTGTGCTTTACTATGAGAGGAGACTTGGAAAGCATGATGCGATTTGTGCCACACTGAAGTAAAATAATTACCTTCACTACAATCCCAGATGGAATATGCTTCAAGACAACACAGTTGTTTGTCTTATTTGTGGCTTGACCTCCTGGGCCATCACCTCTTACAAACTGTTCTTCTAATTCTGCCTCAGTTAGTTCAAGGAGATTGAAAGAGTTCTTCTTTCCTGCTGCCTGAAGTAAGGGCACTCCAGGCAGAGAAAATTGCTGCTTCCTCAAAATCCATGTTCTCCACGATGGTGTTTGTACTTCTCTCAGTAAGAATGCAAAGGGAAATAAACGTGGAACATTCATACAGAAACAAGGACACAGTTTCTCTGGAATGGAACCTGGAAGAGAAATGGGGAGTGGAGTTTAGCATGAGAATCCTTGTTTTAAGGTGGTCTAGTTTAGCTGCACGTCTTGAGTGACATCCTGATATTCACATTTATTTTCAAGGATATTTGAACTGCTTTTATAGGCATTTGCCTTGAAATTGTTACCATTCTGAATGGAATTTCAGTTCTTGTTGCAATTATGTTTCTTAAAATAGTCAAGATGATTATTTTGTTGTTGAAAGGGATCTGGAAAACAATAAATAAATTAGTACTCCTACCAGCACTTGGAAAATACTAAAGATATCCCAGAAAAAGAAGAGGAAAGAGAGGATATTTCTGTCTTAGAGTGTGACCTGTACAGTCTGACTGAGAATCATTTGCAGACACTTCACTCATGCCCATTTACAGTTACAGACTGAGTTCTGAGATTCCTTTGTAGAGCTGGGGTAGTAAACAGAACACGAGCTAGACTCATCTTTTGACCTTGCTCCATTACAGTCCTTTCCAAATTTTAATGTTGGGCTCTGGCGTGCACAGGATTTGGTGAGTGATCTAATAGAGCAGATGCAGTAAACTCCATTTCAAATCAGAACTGTTCTTCTGTGTCACTCCTGTTAACAACCTCACCCATTCTGCCCTCCTCTCAGAACTCTCTGTATCAAGACAGAGGAAAAGAATCCAGGAGCGAGCAGACCACCGTATTTTCAATTACTACACCACATGCTGATTTTCCTCAGGTCAAGTTATAAACAAATGCAGAGAAGTACGCATGGAAGCGTGCATTGGCCTCATGGCGAATGAGGAATGTCAGGTTCTGCTGTCACACGGTGCTCCTCAACAAGGCATTAAGTAAGAATTAAAACAATACATGCTGCTCTGCTTGAAATATTTTATTGATTCAGAAGAAGATGCTTCAGGATGTGAAGAAGTGGCACTTAACAAGAAACCTCCATAAAAGCCGAACGTAACTTGAAATAGTTTGAAGCAAGCTTTTATTGCAAGTAAAGATGTCCACAGGGTGGCACTAGAAGGTAGCAATGGAGGTTTGTTTTGGGGTTTTTTTTTCCTGAAAAAAACATGGAAAAAATTATAAGTCCTACTTGTGAAGCGAGTCTTCACTCACCAGCAGGTTTACTACGGGCACTGCCCATTGAAAGTAGCCTGCTCTGAAACCAAGATTTTAAGCTCTGAGCTGCCTGCTCCTAGTGGATAAATCCAGGTTAAAAACCACCATATTCACTGTAGGCCCATTTCTACTACGTGATACTACAGCTATAAAACAAGAGTAAAACTAGAAAGCAATTTTCCTGTACATCTTAGCACAGAAAGCCCGCAGTAAGCACATGCCTTACAATACAGAAATCAAAAAACAAAGAAAAAGCAATGCAAACCTCCTTTGCTGATGAGATTTTTAATCCCAGGAGGGCTGTGTGAGTTACAACGCTCATCTCCCCTTCTCAAACCCTCCCTGACAGGCCCATCTCAGCGTGGCTGGACCGGGCAGGAGGGGAGGGAACGGAGGGGAGGGCAGCGGCCGCCCGACACCTGCAGCTTCACGGCTACCGCGTCACGGCCACGATCCCGGCCCTCCCAGGACCCCGCCACCTCCCCGTCCGGGCTCTCGGGAGGAGCGGGGGCAGCCCCGGGCCCCCCTCCATCGCTTACCTGGGGACAGCGCTACCACCCGCGCTGCGCACGCGCACCCCGCCCGCCTCCGGCCCCCCCCCGACCCGCGCTTCCTGCGCATGCGCACCTCGGGGCGGTGGGCGTTACCGCCAGGCTAATTGGCACTTGGGCAGCCAATCGTTACTCCCGAGGCGGGCTTACGTACGCCGTCCACCGGCTACCAATCAGGCTCTGGGAAAGCGTGCGGCGCGCAGCCGCATCAGCCAACCCCCTCGCGGCCTGGCGCGTTCCTTCCTACGGAGCGAATGAGAGCGGGAGGAGCGGCCTGGCGCGCGGTCAAGGCGACCAATCATCGAGCTGGGCTCTGTCTCGAGTGTCACTCTGGCCCCACCACGCTCGGAAGCCGGCCGCCAATCGCCGGGCGGGAGGCGGCGGGCCGCGCCTGTTTACCGCCTAACGGTCGCCTGCGGGGGCACCGCTCAGGCCGCTGCGGAGGCCTCCCCGTGGACTCCCCGCAATGCGGGTAAGAACCGGACGCGAGCCGTGGGCAAAGCGATGGGGCCCGCAGCCGGCGACGCCGCCGCGCTTAACCGTTTCCCAGCGCCGAGAGGCCGCCTTCGCAGCACCCTCCCGCCCCTTTCCCCGATGAGTGGCGGGGCCGCCAGCCAATCCGAAGCGGTGGCGGTGTCAACATCCCGGAGCGCGAGGGGCAGCTGCCCAATGGGAGCGCGGGGGGCGGAGCTTGACCGGCGCGGGGGCGGAGTCTGAGGGAGGGCAGGATTGGGGGTGGGGGTCACTGGTGGGGGGCGGGGGCTTTGCGGGGGCAGATCCGGGGGTCGGGGGCTGCTTGGGATGGGAGGAGGGCCTGAGCTGGGAGGAGCGGGGCACTTAACAGAGGAAGGGGCCCGGGGGACGACGACACAGACCGGGGGGGCAGGTCGCTAACTGAGGGGAGATCCTGAGGGAGCAGACGTGGCGAGAGGGTCACTTGTGAGGGGAGGGGATCCCTAGAGGGGCTCAGCTTGGGGGGCGAGTGCGTCCCCTGGGGAGACAGAGCCTTTAGAGCTTAGAGGCTCGTTGTCCCTTCTCGGGGTCCCTCGGGAAGCCCTTGGGAAGCCGGGGAGATGGGGGCCCGGTGGTGGGAGGGGACGCGGGGAGCGAGGCGGTCCGTCAGCCCTTAGCCATCTGCGAGGAACAGCAGCAGTCGGATCTCGCTCGGGAATCGGCGCAGAAGCGTCGTCTCCGAGCCTGTGCCGGCCCAGGGCTTCGCATCTAAAACCAGCGTATGAGGCAAAATAGCTTGCAGCTTGCTTTTTCTTTTTTTAAATCCTACTCCTTTATGTAGGGACTTGGCCATATAAGGGCTGTTTTGTGTTATGGAAACAATAGATGACAGCTTAGCTGCTTCTCAGCCCAGCTGTACCTCGCTTAATATTTTTTGTGTATTGCAAGCAGACTTCTAATGAGGTTATGAAACAAGCCTGTGTCACAGCTAAGTCCCACCCATCTGCTGTGCTGCTGAGATAGGCCACCCATGATTTCATCCTGGGGAGACGGGAGGGGGGTGACTGGTGAGGCCCCCATCATTGCCATCCATCTGCCCCAGAGACACTTGCATCTTCTGCCCTATCTTCAAGACTTTCAGACTTCTGACCACTACAAAAAAAGGAAAGGTTTGGGTTTTTTTTCTTCTCTCATTTATCCCAAGAAGCTCTGCCAAAGGGATGTGTGTATCTGTGATAACTTTCTTCCAATTTTGGCATTTTCAGCCCTACCCAAAGGAGGTGGCTTGAGTGAGTACCTGGAAAATGTTTTTGCTGAAGCCAAACAGACTTCAGTAAAACAGGGAAAAAGCTGACAGTAGTCCATCAGTTTCTTTCTAGTGGAAATATTTATTTTTAATACTTCTGAAATGATCTGTTAGAGACCTGTCTCTGTGTACTTGCAAATAATGAGACCTGAACTCTGTAAAAGGCAGTAGCATGTCCTTGTAAGCCCTGTAAAGAAGAATGGTTGTGCTTCTTTAAGGCAGCAGGGATTTATTCTTAGTATTATCATAGACTATGAAGCTGATATTTCTTAATGTCTCTTTTTGTTCACCATCTGTGAAATGATCACAGGGGTTTTTCTTCAGTGTTAGAACATAGGATGAATTCAGCAGGGTGTAGGGCATGCTGAAATAAGCACTATGGAAGAACTGATTAATCAATGTATTTTGAGTGTTTTCTTAGTGAAAGTGGGAACAGGAAGAATATTTTAGTCTCTCCACAGCCATTCTTGTAACTGCTGCTTTGAGGGCTGTAAGACCATCACACAAGTATTTTGTGTTTATTTATTTATGATGCTCTTTGTTAACTAGCTGCTGCTTTTAATGGCTGTGGGATTCCTGTTTCACTACATTTTTAGTTTTGTTAATTGGTAAGAAATGTAGCTCAAAAGAGTTTTGAAGCTTTTTGAATTCATGTTACATAGTAGGAATAAATCAAGCGGTCGATGCAAAAAGCCAAGTATTGCACATGCAAAGGGCAGAACTGATCAACTGCAGTCTAGCTCAGTGGGTTTCCATTGTGTTCTTCGGGGAGTGTGTTTCTTCCAGGGAAGGTGAAGACTCTCTATCAGCAGATTTAAATGCATTGATAATAATTCCTTTCACAGAAGTCTTGAAAACGGTCTGTGGAGCCTCAGATTTTAAAAGCCAACCAACCAAACCACAACAGCACTGTTGTACCCATAATGTTTTGGAGTCAGACACCCTTCACAGCCAGTCCAGGTGTGTGATGCAGAGCTAGGAATCTCTTCAACTTGTTGGAGTTCCAGCAAGTGCAAGGCTGACTAACACCTTGCAAGCGTAGCTAGCGCAGGAGAAGGAAGAGAGGCTGTTTGTGGAATGCTAGCACTTTCAGGGGTGCTTTGGCTGAAACAACTGTCTTTTTAATCAAATTCCATTTCTTCAAATCACAAATGGCTTTTTAAAATAAGAGAGTGATGCTTATTTTTTTCAGGGTAACGTCATACTTGGGACTAAGATATGGAAAACTGTGATGTGGTGAATACTGCACAAGAAATCCCTTCATCTTCTGCAGGCTCCGATGTCAGAAATACCCACAGCTCTGTCTGTAACTTGAATTGTAACAGGTAATGTGTTGAAGGAATATTTTTAATATTTATGTTTTGCTTAGTATTCTTTTGCAGTTACATTGTTACTGAGGTTAAATAATAGGTAATACTTTGCAAAATATTTTAGTTTTTTGGTTTGTTTTTTCTGTTTTACATTCCATAATCCTTAATGAGAAAACCCTTACTGAAAGAACTGTAAAGTCTTCCTTAAAAACTTAGTAACTTCCATTGCCTTTTGTCTCTTAGAATGGAGACAGGGCAAAACTGTAAGAGATCATTCTTTGGAAAGCTCCTGCATTATTCCAAGTCGTTTGTAGAGAACAGCAACTTAGAAGAACAGAACTGTTTTCCTGTTTAATGCCCAAGGTATTCACAGTGAATAAGAAGGGCAAATACAGACTAATGGCCTAAGAGACAGATCAGGAGAGGTGATTTTAATTGATTTATTAAGGTGAGAATGACGAGTCGCTTACTGCGTGTGTAACTTCTCGAAAGGAGGTGGTAGTCTTGGATTTCATAAATCCTCGTTGCACAGAAGCTTATATCTGTAAGCTTCTGACCTCAGAATCTATGAAGAAGAACACAGGTTTGATGAAAAGCTGGATTTATTGACATGTGTACTAGTGAGCAGTCATATCTGTGCTGATTATACCCTCTCTTCTTGGAAAGCTACTGCATTTCAATAGCAGGTGAGAGAAGAAGGAAGCATGTTGTGGGTTCTTTGACACTTTCTTGGAAAACATTCTCATTCTTATAAATGTATCAGGTTTTTTATTCAGCATGCTGTGACTCACAAAGTAAATGAAATGTATAATTCTTTTATGGCCATCTAGCACATGTAGTGTATTATTTTGACCACTCTTTTGGACAACTGGCCCAATAAATAATTGAAATAGTTTTCCTCATGTTTCACTAGAAGTCCCTCATCCAATCCCAATGGAGTTTCTGGTTACTCAGGGAACACCAGGTCCTCATTAATGCCTGGTTCTGTTGAGCTGTTTGCCTCCCTTATGCAAGATATCCGGAACTTTGGAAATGATGACTCGGAAAGCGTGAAGAACTGCGAGGTACTTGACATTAAGTTGTTTAAATTATATCAGCTTTGCATTTTGGAAGACAGATCTTACAATGATCTAGTTTAGCAGTATAATCTATATGTGTATATGGTTTATCCTTTATGATGGGACAAATCCTTTAACAACATGTGAACTAATCGTGGGTGGATTTTATCTTGGCTTTTTACAATATCTTAGCTTTTTATCTTAGTATTTTACAATACAGATGTGATTGCTGCTTTTTTTTTTTTTTCCCCCTCAAAGTTGCAATACTTAAACATTGCAAGATTTTGTACTGGAAAGTTTAAATGTTTACAGCTGTATCACTTCTAACTGGTCTGAAGCGATCCTAGAAGTTTTCTTTCTAAAAATGGCTCTGTTTTAGTTGAATTGCTTATTTATTCCAGTTGTAAAGATGTGTAGATGATTTCCAGATTTAAATCAATATAAAAATAACAGTGTAGATTTAATGAGCTAATTCTCTCAACCCATTTTATTTTATTTATTTATTTAGTAATGTTGTTTTTGTCCTTTTTAATTGTAAATTTTATCATTATTTTTGGTCTCCATAAGGACCATCAGGTTTCCACACCATGGACTTGTTCCTACAGAATTGTTGCATTTTCTTTCTGTGGTCCATCAAACTGTCTGTTGACAGATGCTTAATTTGGGTGCTCTTTAACAGCTCCAAGAAGAGAATATAGATGTCTCTGTCTAGGCACATGCATTCTGGGTCCTATGCTTCGAGTATCAGGCTCCATAGACATTAACATATAACAGTTTTTAAAATTAAGGTTTTACCACATTTTAGGAGCCCTATATATTTGATTTTTGAAAAAAAAATTATCTTTTTGTTTTCACTAAATAGTTATGGTTCATAGCTGCATTCTTGAAGGGAAGAGTTTCTTATTGAAGCGAATGGTTCACTGGACATAGGGATGTTTAACTATCAATTTTAAAACTGCCTATAACTTATTGAACTGGAATCAACCTGTCCAAAATTTGACAGTACTTTCCTGCCAGCTGTTTCTGCTTTTAAATTGTTTGATGTAGATGTGTTATCTTGCTGTCTAGAAGGACCTTTTTTTAAGTGAATGTGTCCATAGTGAATCGTTCCCATTGTGTGGGCTGCATGTATCCTGGGGTGGACAGCCACAGTGCTGCTGTTAAAACTTCCTGTTATGCCCACACCTAGTAAGTGTAAGATTGCAAAGCTATTTTGTAGCTAGAGTAAAAGGTAAGAGATACAATATGACTGTGCATTAATTATTTTACTTTGTGATTTAATAGACAAGGTGGCTACGGTTATTGAGACTGGTAGAAAAACAATGTCAGGAGCAAATAGTTGCCCAGCAAGAGCAGTTCCACCATCAAATCCAAGTAAGTAATGTTTTGTTCGTGTAGGTAGGTTAGGCTGTTTATTTTCTCCCCTTAAACCCCACCCCCTCCAAACCAGTGCAATATGGTCTCTGGCACTCCTGCCTTTTCCTGTAAGTATATTCAGGCAAGTGGTTAATGGGAGTGGGTGACTGGAGTGACAATTTGCAGGCTGCATCTTTGAGACAGCCTGGGCTAATTAACAAAGTAACTGTTAGGAACCATTTCTGAAGTGGAGATTCTGGGAGTATTTGTTTTCAATTGTTTTGTTTTCACAAACACTTGGTTTAGAATGCCGACATGATAATTGGATTTGGTAGGTATAAGCTGCTTTTTATTAACTGTTAGACTGTGTCACTTCTAATTTTGAGACACTGTAGTTTTCTCTTCGTCAGAAAATGTTATGCAACTTGTCATTCCCTCCTCTAGACAGTACATAGCATAGAAAAACACTCACTGTAATAGCTGAAGACTTATTTCACCCTTCTGTTGAACAGTCTCCTTTCTGAGAATGAAAAATGACCCATGTGAAGATTCACATTTATGCTGGACCATAATTATCCATTAAAACAGAAGAAATGTATTTGTATGTATAAGAAACAGTAATTCTATAAATATGCTTAATATCTTCATCATTTTGGTTGCTGTTTTTCCCTTCCCTTTCCTGATGCCCTCTACACTAGTAGTAATCAACAGTTCCTGAACTGAATTAACAAGAGGTACTGTCCTTTTATCCTATCTCCCATTTCTCTCCCTGCCCTCCCCCTTCTCCCCCATCTCATTATTTTTGTCCCACCAGTGTTCCCTTACCCTTGTATTTCCTTCCTCTCATTGTAGTGGTTTGATTCCTTCGTTGCAAATTGTAGTCTTGACTAATCCATTGTGTTGGCTTTGCCAGTTTTTGTTGTTCTCAATAGGAAAGGCTACCTCTGGAAGAGCTGAGTTTGTGGTATCAGCAGGGACTTACTGACTGCACAAATTACCACATTAAATATAAAATCAACAACTAGAACTTACCCTTTGGTTGTACGAGTGCATTAGTTAAAATAGATGGAGCTATAGCAAACTTAAACTGGTATGCCAGTGATCTAGTGAAAATACTGAAAAATGGGCTGCTCAACACACTCTAATAACAAAAAGCCAAACCCAACAATCTACTCTTTGGGGTAGAAAAACAAGATGTTGCATTAGCATTGACATCACTCCAAGCTTGCGCTATGCTGTGTTCCCAGACCAACGCTGCTTATAAAAATACATCTTCATCCATGTGAAAATAGGGATCAAAAGACCTTGAGTTCATTTTGGAATCAGTGGGGTCCGTCCTTGGCTCATGTGATTTATACACTAAAAGATAAGTGTGCTCGTGACAAAGTATTACCATCTGTGGATCATCCTAAAACCAGGCTTTACTGAAGAGGAGTTAAAATAAAAAGTTACCTACAATCCCAAAGCTCTCTAGAAATGTCTTATTTTTCCCAGGTCTGCTCTTGAAATTTTTTGTGACTATGAAAAGAGAAGTAAAAGTGCTACTTAAATGGAATAGTGGCCTTTTACTTTTCCTGCACAAGTTACTAATGACAAAGATTATATGCCAGCAAAGAATCTGATCAGTTTTTTTCCCCCACAATTCTGTTTCTTCCTTTTTTGTTCTCCCTTCTCTACCTTCCTCAAAAGAGTTGAATCACAGCATTAAAACACAAATGATTGCTGCAGTCATGATTGAAATAATTGCACAACAAAAAACTGTGTTATGGCAGAAAACTTCATCCCATGGGGTTTTTTTTTGAGTTGTGTGGGGTTTTTTGTTTGTTTTTTGGGTTGTTGTTTTTTTTTTGCATAGAAAGGCTGAGCTGAAATTCAGTTGTTAATTCTATTGCAAGTTAATAAAACATATGAGGCTTGGTTCTTACTAGCATTATATATAGGTTCCTCTGAAATGAAGTCTTATTTTTTATTTCTTACTTTCAGAGAACACATTTGTGCTCTCTGCTTGCTACTGATTCAGGAGTAATGCACCATAGCCCTCTGAAAAAACATCAGTACAGCTCCATGTTCTGAAATTTATTGCAAGTTTTGTTTGTTTGGTTTTTAAGTACGTTTTTCCCTGAGGGAATCAGTGTGAAACTTGTTCTTGAAAACAGCCATATAGCCTGGTCTTGTAACTCTGCAAAGAGCTGTGTGCTCATGCAGAGTTCAGTTATCCCACCAGAGCTCAGTGGAAGTGCTGATTGCTGGCCAGAGGATGCAGCCACGGGCACTGGCATGAAGTCTGTCAGCCCCTGACAAAAGCAGGAGCTGTTTCTCAGAGCTGTTTCAGGATACCAGTGCCCAACTGTAAAACGTAAAAGAAAAAATTACTTCTTGAATATACAGAAATAACTCTTCACAGACATTGCAGACTAGAGAGTAAGTAACCTGTTAAATCTGGTGATCTAGTTACAGGTTTGCTCTGCTCTATTGGATACCAAACCAATCCAAATGTAGATCTGTGTATTCTGTGAACTGCCTAGTAACATATTGCCCAAAGCAAGATATTTTAAAATCAAGTTTTATGCAAATAATCTTACAGAGGTACATTATTCCTATTTGTGTAATAGCGTAATGATTTATCCTTCCATTAAAGCATCCTTGCAAACCTTAAAAAATTATATCTAAGTTATAAATTCTTTTAGACCTGCATTCAGCAAACAACTTTTGTCCACTTTTAGGGACGTATCTCGATAGTTTACATTTCTTTAGCTGGCTGGTAGGTGACTGTAGTTCTGAAGGCATGTAGTGAATACATGCATGTGGGGGGGTTTTGTGTTAATAGCTGACAACGGAGACCTGTAACTCACTGCATGGAGTTGAGAATTGTTCCCATGCACATTTTCTTGTTATGCACAGTATGTGTATATCTACTTTATGCATGAGATGTCTACACGTGGAAAATCTGAGATATTTGAAATAAGTACTCTCATTCTATCACTGATAACGTGAATTGAAGATGCCTCAGAAGATAAATGTGATTTGTGGCACGATCTCACGGGAGTTTTGCCTTCTCTTTTTCTGTAGCTGATTCAGGATGAGATAAGGCAGTTAGGGAAATTGCAGAGGAGCAGCTGGGGCTCCGGCAAGAGCAGAAGTTTGCCTGCCAAGCTGACAGACACTTTTTCACCACTGGAAAGTCAAATGGGGATGCGTTCTGAAATCTTCGAGGAGAACGAGTGCGTTGTCAATCAGCTTAGATCTAATGAAGCAGAAAGTCAGCCGAAGGCATCGGATCTGCATCAGGAATGTTTTGCAAACGATGCTTCAATGAACAGTGGCTATGGCACCCTCTCTGCCTCTGAACTGAGCTCCAGCAAAGCTAACGGCGTTAGCAAGTGCACAGCCTGCGCGGAGAAAACTTCCCAAGGACAGGGTGATGCAGCAGTATTGCAGAGTGATGCAGTCGTAGCCAGTGTTCAAAACAAGAGAGAACTTTTAACCCCCAAAACAGAGGAAGATTTTTCATCAGGAGGAAATGATGTTTTAGTTTTTCCTGCTGAATCTGAACATAAAGTTGATGAAGCTCAATGTGGAAAAAAAACCAGGTAAGGGATACTTTCCAAATAAGTTAATTTCTTGTAGACGGTCTCCATTCAATAAGCAGCTGTTGGTAGCTGGAAACATGCAAGAACTGAATGGAACCTCTTGATTGTAAAGAATACTATGCTGCTCAGCACCTAAAGTTATTTGTTTAGCCTTGTGTTTTCTGCATGATGCATATTTGCATCTGCAGTGTTGATCTGTTGGCGATACACTGGGGAAAAATCTGTAAATCTACCTTCCTCTGCAAATATGAGCTAAAATACAGTTTGCATATAGCGTTTATAAGCTTACTGGAATTGTAGGTGCTGATTACCAATTTTACATGACCTCTATTTTGCTATAGTGCTCAGCCAGTCTTTTTTGCCAGCTTATATGTATGCGTGACAGTAATAGATTGTATCGGACAACTGTCAAACAGGTCTGTGTTTTCCTGTTTGCCTTTTGTTGTTGTTGATGTTCGTTTGTTTCACTCTGTTCAATAGCTGAGTGGATCTACCAGGATATTTTTGAAAGACTGACCAGCTAATTTGGCAATACTACTGACCAAGTGCTCCTCTAGTTTATAGAATTTAACAACGTACTTTATCCTCCCTGTCAGACTGGACTGTAGTGGCAGTGGCTTCGTGTGGCCATGAGCAGTGGCAGTGGTCTCGTGGGCAGCACGTTGCCTGGGAGTCCCTGAGTGTAGTTTGCAGAGATCAAAACCTCCTACTGGAAAAACAGGGAATTGTGAACTAGCAATTTGCTAGTATGTAACAAATCATGGAACCAGCTTTCTTTAGAGGATTTGGAAATATGTTATCCCTGAGATCATAACCCCATTGAAACGTATGTTCTCTTTTCCCTTCTGTTGGGATTTATTCCAATATACTATGTGTGTTGCACCATTCCGTGGGGGGGGACACACTGCAATTCATGGACTGCCAGAGAGCTTAGAGCTGGAGAAGCTCAATTCAAGAGGGTTTTTCAGTTTGAAAAACCTCTCTAAGATAACTTTTGAAATCATGCATGTATGCCTTTTATTTTGTTCCTTTTTATAAAAAAATACTTTTTTTTTCTTTGAAAGTCCTTTTTGGTTTGTATTATGAACTCCATTTGAAGGAATAAAGGGTTCAGACCAAAGTGGAGTATTCAGTTAACCCAAACTCTGTTTGATTTTGGTTTTTTTGTACTTTTTTCCAGTGGATGACCCAAATTGGGACAATATGTAGTTTTCCACATTTTCCACACTTTTTAAGAAAATGGGAAAATTGTTTTCTATCTGCCTCTAAGAAGAATTTCAGGATGTCTCTATTTGTTGTGGTGTTGTGTTGGGTGTTTTTGTTTTGTTTTTATCCTCCTGTTTCCTTCTCTATCTTGTTTCAATCTTTCTTATCCTTGAAGATTCTCTTGAGTTGGAAGGCATCCTTACTGTGTCTTAGCTGACATCTTTTTTACAACCAAACTGATAATACACTAAAAACCCACTGCATTTACACTCCAGCTTAACTTTGTGGCTTTGATCAGTATCTGCTTGAACAGACCAGAAACCTTCTGCCTGACTAAAAATACAGAGCACCTTTCCTTTCAGTGATTTGTTTGTTTGTGGGGTTTTTTTCTTGGCTGCTGTTTTGCTTTGCTTTTTAAGAAAGATCCCTAAACCATTTCAGCCTTCATTACTTCATATTGTTTCTCAAAATTGCACAAAGGCAGTGGTTTCACCTTGAAGAAGATATTGGTTCCACATCCCTACTGGAAAGGGCACGTGGACTTACGCTCTGTGTGTGTATTTCTTACCATCCAGTAAATCCTTAACCTCATGGGCCCAAAAGCTGAAACAAAACCACCCCAAGAGAGTAAGTGCTGAAGAAGTGTGTGGGAACTCTATGCAAGAAAATGAGCAAGCAAAGAAATTACCCCTTGAGAATGTAAGTCTCTATTTTATGGTTTTATTTTTATTTTTTAAATTTTATTCTTGCCAATGGTATTTTTTCTGTGTTCTCATGTGTTCTGATGCAGCATGTGCTGTCATACTTAGCTTTAAGCATTCGAGGAGCACTGTTCCCATTTATAGGTTTAAAGTTCACGTGGGCAGAGTTTACTTCTTGGATCATTCTATCCTTACCCACATATTTATTTTGGCTTATTTTGCTCCTTGCTTAATTTTTGTCTTAAGTGGCACAGGGTCTGTCCAGAGAGAGATAATAGTCACATTCTCAACTGAAGCTTCAGGCCGTGGTAGTTTATTGTGCCCTATAATTTTTGGAAGCATCTTCAGCTGGTTATGTATCTTTTAGAACACAGAACTCTCTGCAAAGTGTGGAGGCATTAGCCACCTTGTTCAGGACAGCTACCGTTCTTCCAGTCTGGGACTTTAAATTGCAGGGATTTGGGCTGGAGCTTTTTTAGTATTCCTAGCAGTCTCTTACCCTAAAATCCAAACTTTTTTTTTTTTTTTCTTCCTCCTTTTGTATTGTTTATGTAAGAAGAATTCCTTTCCACCCGTGTCTGACAATGATTTGGCTGAACTGAACTACTCTGAGCAGGTTATATTAATTGTCACAAACCTCTCTCCTTATGCTATTTTTAAGGAAATAATTCCTGAAACTCTGTGAATGACTCCACCTACAAGACAATAGGAGAACTAGCAAATAGGAATCACTCGATTCAAGGCAGGGTCTGTTTCCTTTCCTGTGGTCACTTTGAGGGTGATCCAGAAAGGGTAAGCTGGGACTTGCTCTCTCTAGTCTTCCATTGTCAGTGGATACAAGATGTTACCCTCAGGGGATATTTCAAGCCACGAGTCAAATTTATCTGCTGTGGTTTGTTGCTTTTCTCTCAGCTTTTAAAAATACCTTTATCTTTCTATTCCTTTGTAAGAATTCGGTTGATACCCCTTCCTTTTCCTTTCTTCCTCCTTAGGCAAAGGAGAATACCTAAATAAAAACATTAAGAGGGACAAAATAGCCTTGAGGTGAGATGGTTCTTCATGCGAAAACTTGAAAAGCTTTAGTTCTAAAGTCATTTTTTGTCTTACTTTTGTTAACTCAATGGTTACTATTCTGTTTGAGTCCTCAGTTGTACGAGCTGGATGAATTTGCCAAGTAGCATGACTATTAAGCTGCTGTAATGGACCAAAAAGCCTGAAGTGTGGTAGAAAAGAGCAGTATGAGATGACCATTTTACAGCTGGCTGCCCTTTCTCAGTTGCTCTTGTATCACTCTGATACATCAGTGACATTTCTTCTTTCAACTAAGGAAGAAGAGAGTTGTAGCAAATCTTAAATCATGTGAATTTTTTTTCCACGTGTTGGTCCCACCCTTTTCGAAGTTGTTTCTGTAATTAGCTGGGGAGGTTGCTGAGAAAGTTCAAAGTGATGAGAAGTGTATGTAGTATCTTGTCTAGTTGAGATGATAGACAGTGTTTACCTCTGGATTTGTGGTAGGTGGAGTCTTAACAGCTGAACAGAAGAAATTCCAATCTTATGGTGGAAATCTTTATTGGCAAGTCATCCCTCTATCTACTTGCACCTCTTAAGGAGCAAGAAAGTTTAGATGGCTGTCCAAAATATGTATTTCTGTAACAGTTAATCTCAAAAATGCTCCCCAAGTGGACAGGCACATGACTTGGAAAATATCACTATCTCTTAATGATGTGGCTTAGCTTAGTTCCCCTTTTCACTGTGATTGCCCTGAATATGAACAGTTTAGGTTTGGATCATGCTGTATAACTGAATTTTAATCTCCTTGCTTAAAAAGACTAATAACACTTACATGCCCTTGGGTTTTTTTTTCCCTTGCCTTGTGATTTTTTTTCCTTATAAATTTGTTTTTCCTTTGTAATTTTAGACAACCCTTACTGATGCTGCTTTGCCACCTTACACTTTTTACCTCAATCAACCGACTAAAAGTCCGAATTCCTTAGTGTCTGAAGCTTCAGGTACAGTTAACTTCTTGTACTTAAATTTTTCTTTTCTTTTGAATTCTCACTTCTTAAAACTCATACTAGAATGCATCTCTAATAACCCTGGGGAGGTGAGGAGGGCTTGAACACCAACAAGCTGTTAAACTTTCCTATAGAATAAATCTGATTTCCTTACTCTTGTGTTTGAAACCTGATGGTTCCTCCCACGTATCACTGCTGGCAGTTGTAGGACACACAGCAATGGTTCTCTTCAAATTTCTCAGCATTTCAAAGCTGAGCCTGGTGTTTAAAACCACTTGATATTGTAATTATTATTAGAATCGTGGTAGGGTATCAAATGATCTTTCAACTATTGGCATCGTTGGTCTGGTAATCACAGGAGTGCATGGTAATAGAGGCAGAATTCCTGTAAGCCCAGGGTGTGATTCAGTAACTGTGTGACTAGACAAGAACGAATCAATGCAGTGTGTAATGTGGTGATTATTTAATGGGGAGCAGGGAATGTGTGTGCCTTTGTTTCTGCGTTTGGGTTTTTTCTTGTGTGTGTGTTTTGGTGTAGTTGTGCTTTTGTTTTGGGGTGTGTGTGTGAGGGGTGGTTTTGGGGCTCAGGTGTGGGGGGGTGCGTATTTAGTTTTTGGTGGGTTTTGAGTGTTGATGATGGTTTTCTTGTTTATTTGGGGTTTTTTGTTTGGTTTGTTTTTTTGTTGTTTGTTTTTGTGAAAGCCAAGCAACTAATTCACATATTTTGATCGCAACAGGGTGGATTCATTTCAGTAACAAAAAGGGGCACAGAGATGCAGCCCTGCAAACTGTGTATATTTATTGCTTCTTCACAACCCATTGAGAGAGGGACACATACAAGAATTTGAAGTGGGATTAAGACTGTATCTAGCCCTGGTAGTCTGTCTTTTTGCATGCTGTAGAGTGCTGTTGAGTCCCAAACCAAAGAGCTTGTGTCTAGGATTATTCCTTGGGTAATGCAAGTTTTAAGTGCTATACTGGAATTAGTAGAACTATAAAAGTTTGTGGTAAATGAGGATTTGTTCCTTGAAAGCCAAAGAATAAATCTGTATGTTTTCACTGATTTGGAGCTTTCAACACTGATGCAGTGTGCTGTAGTACTGACTGTGTTGCTTGAGCTTTGCATTGGGATTTTTGTAATGTCTGGTAACAGATCCTTAAGCAATAGATGCAAATAATTAATACAGCTTTCTTGTTAGCTGACAAAGTAACATCTTACTAACGGATTTGGGGATTCCCGTCCTATAGCTTGAAAGCTTGGGATTGTGAGCTTGAAATTTGAATATTTTTTGGGTAGTATTATTATTATTACTATTATCATCATTTATTTATTTATTTTCATGGTTTCTTCTTATCAGGACTTTCCTACTGGAAATCAGATGAAAATGAGATCTATCACTCTTTACCAGAGAATTTCAGAAGCCAGTATCCTGATATTTTCTCCACAAAAGTATCACCAAATCAGGTAAACTTTGTACATGTTTTGAAAGTTGCCTTATAGTTCCTTGTTGTCTTTGCTTTTTTTCTGCAATGGAAAG
Organism: Todiramphus chloris collaris; assembly: GCA_025345505.1. Taxonomy (NCBI): domain Eukaryota; kingdom Metazoa; phylum Chordata; class Aves; order Coraciiformes; family Alcedinidae; genus Todiramphus; species Todiramphus chloris. The sequence goes on along the minus strand of JANVCC010000060.1, from coordinate 3,667,368 downwards.
GATCAGCCCTCTGGAAGCTTATTTTGCTGTGAGGAGTCTGTTAGTTCAGTCTCTCACATTCTATTCTTTCATTTTTCATTTACCCAAGCTGAAGCACCTTGGAATTTATTGACCTGCTTTTGTCATTTAAAAGAAATTGTCTGTACAGGAGATGAAGAGAGACTAACTAGTATATTAAAGGTGCAGCTGCCTCATTAAAGACTCTTTTTTAAATTGAGTGCACTGAATAAAGCCACCTTATGTTCTGAACAGATTTATTAGCTAAACCCATCCCACAACTTTTATCTCCACTGGGGATGGAAGATTGCATTCAGATAAACTAATGTATCAACTTTTCCTGTTGAAGTTGTTTTCTGCTGATGAAAGGAAGCTATCCTCACTGAAGGATATTTATCATAAACGACAACGGGAGAACCAGCAGCTGCCAGACCAGAATTTTATGCCTTCTTCCCAGTCAAGTCACCCACCACAGGTAACATCAATTCCTTTACTTCCCGTCTCTGTCTGAAGACAGGAGCAGTCACGGGCTGCTTGCACATTACTTGGCCCCTGCTGCCACCTCCAGCGTTAGGCTGGAACAGCAATTTGTGCAGCCGTGTGATGAATGGGATCGGGAAGGGATCCAGCTGAAAAGAACCTCTAAGAACACCCTGGGTAACCAAGCACCTTTGCCGCACAGCCTTGGGGATGCCGCAGGGATGAATCTGCTTGTGCTGAGGCTGCAGTGGATGAAATGCACGTGGAACTGCAGGGGCAGGAGCGGGGTTTTCTTCCTGCTTCCTGCAAGACAAGTTCGTTCTCCCCATGAAACAGAAGAGGCACAGGTTGTGGACATCTTCTTTGTCATAGCTGTTTCTTTATGCAGCTTTCAGTCTTGTACAAAATCCAGTAACGATGGCTGCTAGGTGACTACCTTCTTTATATAATCCAGGGAGTGATTTTCATAACTTTACAAAGTTACTGCTTCAGCCTACAGGCCGACATCGTAGTCCTTCTATTTACATAACTGAAAATTCAAAGGTTTCCTAGACAGCTGCAGGTGTTAGATATGTCTCTGATTCTTAATGACAACTTAGAAACTCAAGTTGCAAATGTTTGGAAAATATGTATCATCACCTACGCTTTATGGGCCCCTTCGTCGTGCTTGTCACTACCAAATTACTGTAGTAACATTCAATATAATTTCTGCAGTGTATTATATGGACTACTAATATCTTCAGATAAACTCCATTTACAAGAACAAAAGTTAAATCACCATTTTTTATTTTATTTTTTTTCTAAGCATTATAACTTATTTCCTAGATCTTGACCTTGGACCCAACCCTGCATATGAAACCAGGTCATCAGAACGCAGGACACTGTCACTTCAATATTCCTGAAGACACCACTCCTTTTTCTCCAGACTCTATGGCAGAGCCCGGATTTTCAAGTCATTGTGACACAGACTCTTTTTCACAGACAAGTAATTCATCTCAGTTAGATGATTCTCCAAAATACCCTGCCAGCAGCAGAGCTGGGCAGTTGGACCTCTGGAGAAGTCATCCATTTCCAAAGGAAAACAAGAGCAGCTGTCCCTTTCCAACGGCATATACGGATGCTAAGAATGATACTCTACTCAACACTGAGGAGGAAGAAACCCTGACTCTAACTCCATCTTCTGTTACTCAGTGTGCTGACAACAACAGTTTGCCAGAATATAGCCTTTCAGTGACATCTGTTGAAGATCCTGTGGTAATGTCAAAGTAAGTATTTTTTTTTCTCTCCCCTTTAAAAAAAGTCATAGAATTGGTACTTTCACCAAAGTGAAACTTAACAGTACTAGTAAAATGAACAAAATATGTGAATTCTCTTTGCTTAGAATGCAGCTGGACATTGCTGCTTTTTTTCCCCCCTGCTCTTTTTCTTTTTTTCTCCCCTGAAATACAGATGGTGTATAAATAGAACAGTAATTTTCCACTTCTTACAATTCTCTTTAGTCTTAATCTTCTTTAGACCGTACTATTTAATCTAAGGCACAACATTTGTTCTCTGACTTCTTCAGATGTCAAAGCTTTAGCTGGAAGGCAAAACAACTTTTTTGTTTTTATGCTTCGGTTATTTCTGTTTATATATTAAAAGAAAAATATATGTTTCCTTCATAGGCTGTATGAGGGAGCTAATTTAGGCAGAGAATGTCAAGGTTCTGTGGGGATTGTTTTCCTATTTAGAGTCAAATGGTGGGAGAAACACAGAATTACTGAAAATAAATATCACTATTGAAGCTCTTGGGGCACATATCCCATGTGTGAGGGCTTATGCTGGGGTCATGGTTTCAGGATAGTCCAGTGGTTTGAGTTTTCCTATTTTAATTTTACATGGATAGCTTCTAGTGCATAAAAAAAGGAGAGGAGAGAGAGTAAAGCTTTGTATTGTATTTCTAGCTATTATTTGTGTATGTTTTTATAACTAATACTTGTATTAATGTGAAGACTTCCATGCAAGCCCCAGGTGTCTGTGACACCACTGCCTCAGATGACAAAGCTCTCTTTGCTTTAATTTGAATGCAGCAAAGTTCTGCAAGAGAGATTTATTTGCTGACTTCATTATGTGCAAATGAATACAGCAGTGCATGGGCATGTGGAGAGCTGGAAATTATTATTATTTTTTTGTTCTTATTTTGAAAACAGAATTAGGCAGAGCTTGAGGGAAAAACATGCTCGACACATAGCTGATCTACGAGCTTACTATGACTCTGAGATCCATAGCTTAAAACAGCAGCTGGAGGCAAGCCATAAAACTGCTTCATCTGAAGACTTGAAGAAAATCAATGAAAATCTCGCCGACAGGTACTGTTTGTCCTTACTTGTCCCCTTCCTCTGTTACATGGTATTCTTTCCACTTTAAAAACTGAATATGCTTGTTTAGAATATCTTAAAAAGTTTGTCATTCTTCAATTTGGAAAATTTCATGCATCTGTGATACAAATAATTTCATATTAAATATAAATTTTGTGTTATTTAGTGCAGCTGTCCAAGACCAGTGTAAAATTGTCAGGCAGCAAGTGGGATGTTTGGACCAAAGGTCTTGCTTGACCTGTTTTTTGATGAAGCCAGTATAAGTTTTGCTCAAGAAAGGCTGGCAGGCAGAGGTAGTCCCAACCAATTTGTAAAGGAAGTATCTGTGCTGTCAGATAGTGCTTGCCTGCCACGCGGCTGAACATCATCCCTCTTTGCCTTTCGTGTCAAAACTACAGATGATATAGGACCAATCTTGAATTCTTTGGTAGCTTTATAAAGGCAAGTTGCCAGTCCACTCTCTTTGACCAGGTATTACTGTGGGAGTCTGTGTGCTTCACCTATGTATTCCATCAGATACAGCTCGAATGGTTGCTATATATAGCTGTCTGATAAGATTTTTATGTCATCAATGCCAGTCAAAATACACACTGTAAATTTAGACAGGTGAAATACTTTACAAAATCTGTATCCTTCAGAAAAATTGAAAAAGTCTGTGGGTAGTTGGGACTGTGAGTAGTGTGTTCTAACGATTAAAAGTGACTTCTGAGTGGTCATTTATTGAGTTAAAGTACCTTGCAATTTGGTTTGAGTCATTAATTATCACACAGCATCATCAGTTAGCTGAAGTGGAACTCCTCTGGTGCATCTCAGCTGCTTCTGGTTCTGCACCTCCTGTGCTCTGAGTCATCTGGAGCCTCTGCGCACGTTCCCAGTTTGCTGCTCACCCACCTCAGGCACCACAACCCTTCCCAGCAGAGACACTGGGCACTCACTGCAGTGGCCAAAGACTATGGGAGGAGGTCAAAAGCCGGGCACCAAAATTTGTTGGGGGTACTTGAGGAAGGAAAGAAGACTGTAAAATGTATATTTATTATTTTAAAATTTCAAGAGATTTTAATGATCTCTGTGTTCTAAATAGGTGTGACCAACTAGATGCAGCTCTAAATGAAGCAAGTGCTCGCATAAAAGCCCTTGAAAATAAGAATAATATGCTAGAAAAGCAAGTGGTAAGTGTGTGTTTTTAAAACAAGTTGTTTTTTAACTAAAAGGGGAAGACAATGCACTTGTTCCTTACTAAGCTGATCTGCGTTTCCATATCTGTCTCTTTATTTTCATCCTTTCTCCTTAATACAAGACATCAGCCAATGTTGCACCAGTGACTTTCCTAGCTGAGTTTTTTTTAAGGCTCCCTACTTGAATCACCATCACTTTTGTTTATGAACAACCTTTCCAGGTTAGCAAGGATCAAGCAACGTTTGAGTGAAATACTGTGATGGGTTTATGATGTCTCTCTTTAGATTTTTTTATTGTTTAGATTTATTTATGTAGTTAGTTAGTTCTAATTACTTTGATGTCATAGAGCTGTGATAAAAGCAAATCTCATCTGCATTACGACAAAAATATTCCCCAAGTATATTTACACAGCTTTCCTGGCTAGGTCAGGCCAGTTTGCCTGTGGCTCCATAGCTGCATTTTTTTTGGTCAAAGAACAGGACGTTTTGACATGAGAGTTAGGCACCTGAGGACACCGGTTCATTCCACCTTTTTTTGGACATTTTTCTATGCTGGAAAGAAAGACAATCAGCTGGGATTAGAGGCCAAACCTCAAGGTAGTTACAAGTCCTATAAAATAAACACACCTTTTGGGTTATGAGTCTTCGTTTTCATTCTTCACGCATCAGAAATGAGCAAAAATCTTGTTTGGTTCGTGTACAGATGAACCCTTGTTTTCTGTTTAGATGATTTTAGATAATGCTCTGTACTGAAATAAAAAAATCTGCTAGGTGAGGATCATAATGAATGGTTTTTCTCCTACAGGCAGACTGGAGAGAACGCTTTTATGCAGTCAGTAGTACTTCCAAAGTTTTGCAAGAGCGTATTGAAGAAATGCGCACGAGTAATAAAGATAAGGATAACACTATCAGTCGGCTCAAATCGAGGCTTAAAGATCTAGAGGAAGCATTTGAAAAGGCTTACAAGTTATCTGATAATAAAAATGCAAGGCTAAAAGAAGAAAATAAAATGTTTCAAAATGTAAGTAAGAAAATGGGCAGTGGCATTTCCAGTTACACAGTCCTGGGTGTTTTGGGAACTTCTCAAAGTTTAACGCTGAGAAGTCTTAATGCCCAGCTAAGAACAGAAATTCTTCAGCTGACTACTTATTAGGTGTCACCTCTTAGGTGGACCTAAAAGACATTTAAAAACAATTATTTAAGGCAACAAGTGTGTATTTGATGTGATAACACTTGTCATAATCTGTCTGACATATTTTGTTAGTCCGCGTGCTATTGGTTCATTTTGTTTTTTAATGGTATTACAGGAATAATCTAGAAAGTTATTTTTTCCTCCCTTAGTGGGGATGGACTGAATTTTTCCTGTTGTCACAACTTGCTAAAGCTCTAAATTGTGTGTAATTTTTAGACTGAATCAAAGGATTTGTTCCTCTGATTCTTCAGAATGGGTTGGCAAAGGGAGTATTATCTGAAAAAGCTGCTTCGTGCTTTAATTACTATTTTTGCAATAAAAATTTCAGAATATGAAGTCAGCTTTTAAATCAGTGAGGCATTTTATGGTTCATTCAGCTCCTTCAGTTTCTTTAGAGAGGAATCATTTGAAAATTGGAAATACCTTGTGCAAGTGGCTCTGTCTCCTTTTTTCCTGTCTGTAACTTTTTGTTACACATAGAAGATGCTAGAACGTAACAAAATAGTGCTGAAGTACACTCTGTATCCCCTGTAGTGCTTCTGCATAGGTTAGACAAGTGATTTAGATTATTTTTACAGCAGTCAACAAAACTGTTAATTGCCTGTGGTCTCAGTGTGGGTTTGTGTGTTCTTTTTTTGTTTTATTTTGTTTTAGCTTTTAGGAGAATACGAGTCCCTTGGAAAAGAACATGAAAGAGTCAAGGTAAGTAGCTAATTAAAAAAAAAAAAAACCAAATATGAAATATATGAGATAATGTGCCATAGAATTAACTGAATTAAGTATTTTGAAAAAGATCAAATAAAAAGATATATATTTATTTTAAGTAATAGCTTCTTACTACATCTTCAGAGCCCTGGAGGGAAAAGGAGGGAGATTGGAATGTATTGTTTCCCACTCATAGATGGCAAAAATACCGCAAAGTCAAAGCCAAAGCACTTTAATGGACCTCCCTTTCAAATAGGAAGGTGTATTTAATGTATTGTTTTCAAGACTAATGTAGAGTTACTCGTTTTTCTTTTAATACGCTGTAGCTTCTAGGATTTTTACTTTTTTCCTTGTGTACTTGTAGGATACATTAAATACAGCTGAAAACAAATTGCTTGATGCAAACACGCAGATTTCTGATTTGAAAAGGTAAATGTGAAACTTATTGCTCTTTTAACAGTATGAAATATAGGCTATGGCCTGAACATTTCCTCCTAGATCATAAAGGCTGTAGATTTTGCAAGTTTAATTCCATCTTGTGAAGCATTTCGTGTTGGTCTGTGCTATTTTGTACGCCCTGTAAAAATCTTATTTTAGGATGAGCCTTTTTTCTACTTCCTCAATCACACCACCTTCCAGTGGGCTGTAAGAAACGGCTTCCTTTCTGACAGTTGTCACTCAGCTAGCCCAGCCAGTCTGCTGCTGCAGCTTCTACTGCTACAGTTGTCCTCTCAGCAACCCCCATCTTCAGCTAACCAGTCTCTGTTCTGGTTTTCAGGAGTGAGGGTGCTGTCAGGAGTTTGCTGTTCAAGATTATGGCTCCTAGGCACGAATTAAGGACAGAAAGGTGTTCTGTGTATAGAGCAGGAATAAGATCTCCAGTGGATGTCCCTTGTGCTACCTGGATCTATGTTTTTTGGCTGGGGGAACAGAAATCAGTTAGGCTTTATGCCTTCTGGGTAGGCCCTAGGCAAGGTGTACGTGACCATCAAGGGATATTTGCAGTTACAAACACATTCTCTAGTTTGGGATTTCTCAGCCACTGCTTGTCAAGGGTATTAAACACAGCACTTGGTCAGGAAAGTCTGAGAGGTGGGAGGAGAGAATATATGAGAGGGCTCTAGAGCACTGTAGAACTGCAATCACGTGATGTTTCATGTCATTCATCTCCCTTTGAGCTTCTTTTGTGGATATGTGCTGTCATAATTTCCTCTTACGTTTTTCACGTGAGCAGCTGAAACCCAGACTGTTAGGAATAGATTTTCTCTTCTCATTTTTATTAATTTATTTTTAAATGCTGCTTTCTGATGATTCTTCTAGAAATGTGGCTACACGTTTCACCTCAAACTTCATTCCAAATGTCATTGCCACCAAGCATTAACCTGTGCATAGTCTTCAGCCCAAACCAGCAAAATAGCAAATGTGATACTTCGGAGGTGTCACGGTCCTTTTCTTTGCTGCTCAGATCACCTGTTTTTTCAAGAATGAATCACAATAATTTAAGAACGGAATCAAAGGAAGCAAAAACCACTCTGCCTTCAATTTTTTATGGGGATATTTAAGGAGATGAAGATAGTGTGAGGGACAGTTCAGTCCAGTATTTCTATTGGTGGCTGATTCTCAGTGCTGCTAGCTAGAGACTGTTCCAGACTGCAGTGGAAAAGGAGATTTTGATATCCTGCTGTATTTCTGTTCTCCAAGTGGGGAATGCCTAAGATTGTGTTGCATCGCCAAGAGCCAGTTCACTGAGATGTGGACTGCAGGATGTGGGAAAGAGGAAAATCACCTGAAGAGCCTGAGCAGGAAATTGGTGGAGTTACCTGAGTGACACACAGAAGAAAGAGCTGCTCATTAAACCCCCAGTCAGGAAGACCTTTGTATAAGTACATCATTTGAGGAGGAAAAATGATCTTGTTTTGTTTTCTCCAACCCCTCTGAGGTGAATACTTTGATCCACAGCAATATCTCTTGGTCCTGTCTTTCTAGCTGGGTTACCTAACTTATTTAACTTACAGAAATATGTATTTTGATTCTATGTATTTAGATAAGTAGGCAAAATGTGGTAGTTGCTTTTGTTCTGCTTCACCCAGATTATCTGAATAAAAACAAGGGATCTCAAAGAAATATGATGTTATCTTTTATGTCATTTAAATAATCTTGTACTGCATCTTTACTACTTCCACATTAGGACAATTTCAAAACTTGAAGCTCAGCTCAAGCAGGTAGAACATGAAAATATGCTGAAACTTCGCCATGTTACCGAAAGTCACTTGAGGACCTCTTGTGCCAAGTGAGTGAATATTCCAACAATGTCAAAACAGATCATGGGGTTTAGAATACTTTTTAATGTGCTTTGGCTAAAAATGGATCAAGATGATGTCACTCCGTAGGCTAAATTGGATATAAATATGTGAGGTAATCCAGGGGCTTCGTATGCTAAGAAATTACTAAAAACAAATAAATACTTTGGATGATCTCTGTGTCATTTGGCAGATTGTCTTTAATTATTTTAAATGAGTGTTTGATAGGTTTGATAGCTCAGCTGGGTAGGGATTCCCAAGCTCAACAATGATTTTGGGAATAAAAATCTAATAATCTAATTAGACATTGGAAGTTTTCTTTGTCTCTTTGTCATTGATTTGAAAGGCTGATTACTACTTTTTGTGTTTCTAAATATAGTTTGTACAAGTATCCTGAGAACAGAGCAGAAGTTCAATTATAATGCATGCTCTAGTTTGAATTGTGAATTTCTGTTGAGGAAACTGAAGTCGACCTGTGTTGTGGGTTGTTTATTTTTAGGTTCCTGGAGTTGTTTTTTTTAATGTTTTAAGGACCTGAAAAGCTTTGTCCCCCTTTGTTTTTTACTACTTAGTTATAGGTTCTTCAGTGTCTCTTCCAGTTCAGCACTGACACTATGAATCACAAAATGATAATGTGTTTTATGGCTGTCCATTTGCATATATTGAACAGTAATATTTTTTTGGGGGGGGGAATCTGATTTTTGATGATAATGCAAGTAATTTATGTATTAATATATTACAGGGACAGATATCTATTTAGAGATATTTTAATATTTATGAAAAAGATCCCTCAACAGTGAACAGAAAAAAGGAAGACCTGAGCATGGCAGACTGTTTTCATCAGGGAGGAGGATGTAAGAGCCAATATGGATTTAGAAGTTAATCTGTCCCTAACTGATCTCAAGGGCTCAAAGAAAGCCTCATTCCAATTGACTGCCCAGCAGGATAGATTTAAAGAGTAGTAGTTACGGTTCATAACTTGTGGAAACAAGAACCCTTTTTTCCTAAGTATCACTTACTTTCCTGTGTGTAAAAGTCACATTTTTGGTTTGATATTTCAAGATAACTGATTAGCACCCATGAGTATATTATTAGTATTCATCACTCTCAGGTCATCAACAGGGACTTTTTCTTGTTTGTTTGTTTTTTGGCTTTTATTTTTATTTTTCTAATAAACAGTGTCAAAAAGAAAGCTGGAGTCAGATGCTCTGAACTATTGGAGTAATCTACACTGAAATGGTTTTATTCAGTTACTTGAACTAATTGTTATGCAAACCTCAGTCTGAGTAAGCAGCATAAAACTACAGGAACATCTTTGTGGAGTTCTGTGTTCTGAGCATATTGTGTAATTTAGACTCAAAACATCACTATGTGACTTTTATTTTCAATGATTTATTTTTACTTTAAAAACATGCTGTAAAAAAGTGGTTATTTTTCCATGGTAATTATTAGTTTATTGTATATTTATTATTGTTTCTGGTTAACTGGAATAAATGATGGGTTGTGTTTGTGTGGATTTGGGGTTCTTTTTGGTAAATTAAAAAGAAAACAAAACAAAACAACAAAAAAACCACCCCAAATTCCACAGCCTTTCATAACTTTTGAAGTTTTTTGTTGTTACAGCAAGTTGGCAACTCCTGATGTCAGCAGGCGGAAGTGGTTGATACCAGGAGCTGAATATTCAATCTTCACTGGCCAGCCTTTGGAAGTCCAGGAAAGCCCCAGAGATAACAGATTAGAAGAAACCTATATCCCTTCTAGGTGAGTTGGTTTCCTTCGCTCTCCACTATGATGTAAAGTTGAACAGTTCTAAAAATAGTTTTATCCAGAATTGACTAGATTCACATTTTTAGATTTTTGTACTCTTAAAAAAAGTCTCCATGTTGTAGGTGCTACACAATTCCTTAAAAATAAAACAAATAAATAGCTTCCTTCCTTCACTACCCCAGTACAAAGCAAGCACCAGCAGCCTTGAAATACCAGAAAGCTTCAACTGCAGCTTGTGCCACTGTGTCTGCGCTCTCCGCTTTGTGTCTGGCTCTACTCCGTGTTTGGACACAGTGTGCTCTGTTACTGGATGTGAGCTGTAGTGGCTGGCTGCAGCTTTTCTCCAGTGTGAAGCTACAGGTGTAATTTAGACTGTAATTTCTCAGTAGTTTGCCTCCTTCCTCAGAGGTTTCTGAAGCCTCTGCCTGGATATATTTAGTTCTGAGAACATGTCAAGTCACCCAAAAGAACTTATGCTGTTCAACTTTAGATTCTTGTATTGGCTAGAACACAATCCTCTGAGGTTCTTGGCTGAAATTAATAAGCACCCTTACCTTTTTTGTTTTGATGACTGTAAATTTCAAACTAAATTTCTCCGGGTTTTTGTTTATTCAGCTAGTATATAATAAATAAAAATAAAGTAAAAAAACTTGATCCTTTTTTTTCCCCCCACTGCCCCATATTAAGGCACCATTCTCCTCCTGAAAAAGACTCCTCACAAGAAGACTCTTCAACAAACACAATAGAAAAAGAAAATGAGATGTCAGAAGCACCAATTATAAAAGCCTTTAAAGAACTTGAAGAAGGAAAAGCATTTAAAGATTGGGGTACACAGACAGAGAAAGAAGACACATCAGCCAGTAACTTTTACTTTTATATTCCTGAATTTGTCTCTGCTGGCTCTTCTTTGTTTGCATGTGTTTTGCTTTTGCTATTAAAGCTTTAAAGTCCCACCAGGCTTGAGTGATGGGATAAAACCAGTTGTAGCATGCAAACTTCTGGAGATTTCCTAAGAAAATTCAAAATGATAGAGCAAAGTGACTTGTTTATTTTAAAACAGAGAGAATGCAAAGGTTGCTGTTCGGTCTCAAGCTAGAGAGTAGTTAATGTCCTTTTTCTAAGAATATCTCAGTATTTATAAACAGCTAATGGAGTCCTAACAAAGCTCTGGCTGGCTGTACATCCATTTCAGTTTTGTTCTCATGGTGCTGTACCAGATTGTTATTAAGAAAGCTGGCATGCATACTGTAGGACTGCTCTGAGCTGTTCTAACAACACTGATTTAGGAAGCTTTTTAATTAGAAAACATTGAATCTTTCTTAAATGCTTATATTCTTGGCCCAGGCAAGTACCTCTTTCCCAAAAGATGCTTTTTGTCCTGCTTTGCACTGTCTCTTTATTAAATCAGTGTTATTTGGCATCATTTCTTCCACATGCTGCAAAGTGTCCTTTTTCATGAGTTAAACTGTTTCATGCAGATGATGAGCAGGAAGTGAGACTTGAGCAAAACAGCACAAATAGCTGATGTGAGGCAGACTGAAGTGCAGTCTTCATATGGTAAAAGCTGAGAATGGGAGGATATTTGTGAGTTCCTGCATTGAAAAGATTGGTTAATGTAGTAACTTTTTCCTTTTAATTAGAAGCATCAAATCGACGGCAAACTGTTGGGTTTGTTGAAACTTCTTTAGTTGCTAATCGATCCCCAGAGAAAGGTAAAGACCAACACAGACCAAAACGGTACAGCCCCCCTTCTGGCCAGAGGTCATCGTCCCTTCCTCCTTCAAACAGGAAATCAAATACTCCAAGTGAGTGCTTTTCTGAAGTTTTGTTTGTGTAACTCAAACAGAAGCAGCAAATAATGAAAGGATGCTCTAAAAGAAAGAAAAATAAAGACAGGATTTCTGAATTATTCCAACAGATAGGCAAGCTTTTTATCCCCAGATGATAATCACAGAAAACATGAGACTTCTAAGTTTATTTTCATTTTTCTCTGTTGTGATGCACTCACTTCTCATCTAATTTAAATAAACACCTAGACAGCTTTGAAAACCATTCTCTTAAGACATAAGCATCTTGATCATGTGTGCAGGAGATCCTGCACTGGGAGAAATCAGGTAGTTGAATGTACTTTGGCTTTTGCAGCAAGAAGAGAGATAATGTTGGCACCAGTGTCTGTGACGTACAGTCCAAAACGCTCTCCAAAAGAAAACCTCTCTCCTGGATTTAGCCATTTGCTTAGCAAAAATGAAAACACGGTGACAAGGTAGGAGTCTTCTGCACACAGTTGTGCTCTGCTCATGATTACAGCAGTGGTAGGTTTATGCAGGCTTAATGCTGCTGCTTCTTGTCCATTAGAAGTCCTAGAAAATGGATCATGTGAAGATTCCTGAATATAAAGCTAAGTTTTTCTTTTTATAATCTGCCAAGAAAAATCTTGAATGCAAATAGGGGTATATTGGGGTATGTACTATAACTGGTAATCAGGCTTGCAATGTCTGTGGGATAGAAATTATTTTATAAAAAAAGTTGTTTACTTAACCAAAAGGTGAAAAAGTAGAAAATATTGTATTACTTGATCTGTGATTTCTAGCAAGTAATTGTGTGCTTTCTGTTCTGTAGATTTGATATACTTCTAGATGACCTGGAAACTGGTCCTGCATCTACTTTACCGCACAATAATCCAAGAAAAAGGCTCCAGTTTCTCTCACTAGATGATGTAGAAGGTAATCTGTCAAAGTGAGGGAAAAAGTTTTGGGCCCCCCCCCCCCTTTTTTTTTTTTTTTTAACAATAATTTCTTCCACATTGGTGACAGCTGCTTGAATAGAAAGCTGACACTTTATGAAGCCCAATTTTTAACCATCCTCTAAATCTTGTCTTATTCCTGTAGACAGAGAAAAATCATTCATACAATATTTTATTTTTATGTGTGTGCACAAACACAACAGAACAACAAAAATAATTAAATTGATAAAGCAGGGCAATATATTTTCTTATGCTTAACTCAGTTATACAATGCCTATCTTAGTAGGGTCTATATTAAGCTGTGCACACTCAGCCATACTAATAAAATTCCGTTGCCAAACGTTGAATTCTAGATAGCAAAGAGTAACTCTTATAAAACCAGTTGTTTCAGGTTTTGTTAAATGATTGATTGAACCAAATCTTTTCTCGCTTTTTGTAATTCTTGTCACAACGTTCTGCTTTTGGTTTTATTAACACATTTATTTTGACTGGTGATTTCATGACAAATGGTCTACTTGGGGATATTTAGAAATGTTGTACCAGTAAAAATAATTCCTAATTAGCACAGCACAGTAATCTGTTTGTTAACCAAGAAAATATGCTGTGTGTGCTTATAAAGATCACTTGGAAGATGACCCATACAAATGTTTCGCATTCTTCTGGGAAGTTTGCTTCAGGCAAGCTAATGAAGCTTTGCTAGTCCCTATCCACCGTTTAGAGACCTCCAAGATCTCGCTGCTTTTCTTGTTACTCATTTCTTTTTCTGTCCTATCTAATACTTTCACAGACAATTACAAAGGAAATAACAAGACCCCTATTTTGTTGATAGGAAGGCAACATTCAGGTGTGAGGCACAGCTCTTGTGCTGAATCCATCAATACTGGAACGAAGAAAGCGACAGCTTGGGAGGAGAGGAGAGGAGCTCAAACATACGAGCCAGCGCTATCGTCTTGTGAGGGAGACTTCAAATACACAGCAAGGATTAAGACTCTGGCTGAAACAGAGAGGCTTTTTGATGAGCTGACTCAAGAAAAGCAACAGGCAAAGATTATTTTTATTTTAAAGTTATAATGAAACGCAGTTGTTGTAAGAGAAGTGAGGGGGGTGTGGCCACATACCTATGCGACGCAGGGCTGAAATTCATGCACAGCTTCTAGTGTCACACTAGGAATCTGCCATTGTCATGCCCTGCTCTACTTCCCATACTCCCTATTCCTTTTTTGTCCCTAATCTCATTAGAGGAGGGTCCCTTTAACATAAACACAGTGGGAACAGAAGGATTAGAGCAAATTCATTTTCATCCTTTAATGGACAATACTTTAAATCAGCCTTTCAAAAAAGGAAGGTTATTCTGGCAAGCAAGAGCCCTCTCTTCAGAATGATCCTTGAGAGGTTCAGTTTTGTATGGCACAGTGTTATGGAAACATAGGTTGGTGTTTAACAACAAGACTGGAGGTGTATCTGTAATCTATGCACCTCACCTCTCTTTTGGTAAAATGCCTTGGGAAAGCTTTAATTGGCTCTTGAAAGTGTCATTTACAGCTCAATTATCTTCTGTTATTAGATTGAGGCTGCACTGAGTCGAATACCTTGTTCTGGTGGAAGAATGACTTTGCAAGCAAGATTAAACCAGGTGAAAAAGCTTCTACATACGTCTGTTCTCCTAAGTTGCTCTTTCACAGTTTGAGACTATATAGTATAGATGAAAGTTCTGTTATATTGTAAACGTGCTTACTGTGGGAATCCCAAATATGACTGAGTATCCAATCTGTGTGAGAGATGTTCTCTAGACTTCACTGCATTAGAAGATAAGCGGGAAGTTACTGCAAGTTCATTATAAGCATACTATGAATTGCTATGTAAAAGGTGCAAATCTGCATCATTTGTATGCAGGTGATACAGAAAAGAATAATTAGCCCTGCAAACATTTGATTTCCACCCTCCCATCACAAACTGACAACTTTCCTTTTGTGTGTGTGTATATGTATGCACATAAAGTGTGTTTGTGTACATTATATATATATAGCTATGTGCACATGTGTGTATACATACATACATACTCCTGTGGTGTATATTCTGCATGAGACTGTTTCTGTGTTCTATTTTATTGTACGTGGAATGCAATTTTTCCAAATTACTGTGAGAATAGTTTGTTCTTGCAGTAACACTGAGAGGTAGATAAAGGCAATACATTAAGAAAATGCAGTGACTATGAAATAACATCCTCTGTACAGCTTCAGCAAACTGTGCTATAGAAGGCAGTACAAAGTTTAGGGGTTGGTTGGTTTTTTTGTCTACTTGGAAGTATAAAGAAGAAAATAAGAAGGCAAAAGTAAGTTGTGTGGGTGGAACAGGAGAGTGCCCTCTTTGGAAAGCTCTGCAGAGTCTTTTAATGAAAACGAGGGTCTTGAAGTCGTGTTGTAGAGGTCTCTCTGAAGCCAAACCCTTCAGCATTTCCTAAATTATAATCCCAGGGTTTGTTAGCAATTTATCAATTGGAAAGTAAATCAATACTGCTGCTCCCCACAGTGGTCACCTGTTTCCTAAACATGTATCCCTCACTATCAGCCTGTCCTAACTCTTGGCGAGTTTATCTCATGGGTTTCAAAAATCACATGGGGAAAACAAACAAACAAACCAACAACAAAAAACCCAAACAACAAAACACCTCGAACAGCCTTAAAAAAGCCACCAACCCACAAATACACACCCACAAAACCAAAAGTTTGTAGGTCTGGCTTCTAGATTTTGGATGTTAGTAATATGTCAAAAAGCATACCAGCTGAATATGGGCATCATAGCAGTTCCTTCATTTTAGAAGGTCATGTTGTATTTAGAAGGTTTTGTTGTAAGTTGTTAAATCCTTTTTTTTTAATCCTAAACTGTTTCTTTTAGGAAGCCCTGGAAGATCGCTTGGAAAGGATTAATAGAGATTTGGGCTCAATACGCATGACTCTGAAGAGATTTCATGTTTTACGTACCTCTGCAAATCTTTAACAATTCTCCCTTGAATGCAGATAGGCTTTTTTTCTTTTCTTTTCTTTTTTTTTTTTTTTTTTTTT
>JANVCC010000060.1:3639418-3651490 GCA_025345505.1 Todiramphus chloris collaris | reverse complement strand
TTGAGATTTTTTTTGTTTTTTTGCCCTTCTTAAAATTTTTTAATTTTTTTTTTTTTTGATTGTAATGTTTTTTTTTTTTTTTTTTTTTTTTTTTTTTTTTTTTTTGCACTAATATGGAATTATGCACTCAGTGAATGCAAATGGTTTTGTATTTTTATAAACCCTCCAGAGTAGTTTTACAACCATGTTACCCTTGACGAACAGCAATATTTTGTATTGAACAGCCACCTATATTTGAAGCGTATTTTTGTTACACCTGAGAAATCAATGTTTATCCTGTATTGTAAGATTTTTAGAAATATTAATTATTTTTAAATCGCGATATCCGATTTATAATAAGAAACTAAAAAGGCAGCTTGTTTTCAGAAAATGATAGTGTTATCTTTTTGCACTTCGTTTTCCTCCCCATTTTATATAAATATTTATGGTATGATGTAAATAGGAGCGGGTAGGAAATTTTGAACTTTAATACAACAAGCAACCTGTGTTAAAGATAACTACTGTCCTATGGGAAATCCTTTTCATTTCAACCTTTGTAACGTGGATATTTTTCAGTGTGATAAAACTGTGAGCAATACTTTCATCGTGGCAGGTTGGTACGTGGTCTGCAAGTAGGAAAATACTGCTCCAAATGATTTGCTGTCTCCCCCCAGTCACAGTGAGTAGTGTTTTATACCATCAGTATGAGACCGACAGCAGCCAGCCTGTCTCCCAGGGACACTCTGGGACTGGAACTACTTAAGTGAAGTTACCGCTTCAATCTGCCCGAGTGGGGTTTGTGCCACGCCGCTCTTCTGACTCCCTACACTTCCAAATCCAGTCCCAAGCTGTATTTGTGGACATACATGCATTTTCCTTGGTGAAAAATATCTATTTGCTAGTTGGCATATTGCTGAATTACTGTCCGACGTCGATATTTTGGTTTGTATTTTAATATTAAATAAATGTTTAATTAGATTCTTTCCTCCTGCCCACGAACAATAATAGGTTCTGGGATATTACATCAGCGATAATGTAGGTTTTAATCATATTGTGTGTTTCAAATTCTGTCCTTGTTCAAGATGTTTAGCCACCGATGATGTGATTATAAGGCCAGAATAGCTGTCATAAAGGAAGCTTGAGAAGGTCTGATTCTAAAATTAGAGTGCTGTGTTTTAAGATATTTGATGAAGAACTGTCCTACCCATGCACAGCCTGGTTGAAAAATTGCTTTTTTTTTGTCGTTGTTGTTCTTTTGTTTGTTTGTTTTTTTGCAGCTCCTTCTGCCCTGCGGGTTCTGTTAATACAAGAGCCGAGGTGGGGAGAAGTTAAGGACGTTAGTTACTCATTTCCCCCATTTACTCTAAAATGTAGACATGGGGCCTGAATGCTTGCAGAGAACTTACTCGAATGTATTTCCAGGCTACTCCAACAGATGTACAATTTTGATGGTATTCCACATTCTTGCTTATAATTTTTACTTAGAAGGAGGTTAAGGGGTGGGGGGGGAGAATCATGACTCCCCTGTGCAGCACTACTCTTTAGCTGAAGAAGTTTTCCCACCATTTGAAGTTATTAACAGGTACAATTTAAAAGTATCTGTTAATTCAAAAGTAGTGTTCAGCCAGCAGCATTTATCCATGGAATCCATCACAGGAAAATTTCATGAGTCCACTAATGGTCTTATTTTCTTTTATCAGCACTATACCAAAACCAAAGAGAAACAAGTAGGTAAATCAGTTCAGCTCTTTCACTGCCTTTCCTTCTACCTCCCTTTATCTGCCCTCCGTTCTTTACAGTGCTATTCATATTCATGTGCTCTTTTTTTATTACATCTAGAAAACTGAATCGTGAGTCAGAATTTATTTTTTAATCAAAAGTCCTCCTCCATCTGTTGGAGCTCTTTAGGCTATTTCTGGTCTATTATAACACTGAAGGAGGGAGGAAAAAATAAAATAAAAAAAGAAAGTGTTGCTCTTAGTAAACTTCTAGGACAAGCTTTTCAAAGCCCTGCCTGGTGTAGGGTGACCTGGGCACTAGGGTGCCTTTGGCCTCATTCTTTAGAGGGGCAGAAAATCTGCAGTTCCAGATTAAATCAGTGGGAGGCCTGAATGCTCAGTGCTTCTGAAACTCTGACCTGAAGCATCAAAAAGCAGGCAAATGAAGCACGGGGCCCCTGTGGAAAACATGACCACGCTTGCTGTGCACTGTGATAGACATTGTCTTTATTTTAATCCCTTTAAAAAAAACAAAGTCTCTTCCCCTTACAAGAAAATTTGCCTTGTTCCATGTTTGGGGACAAATGAGGACGTTGAGAGAAGCAGCTTCCTCTGAGAGGGCTTTAATCATCTTCCTCGTGCATTCTTCCACCCGCCACCTCTCTGCCTGAGAGACATTTATACCCTTTCCACATCACCTTGGGTTTGCCCAGAGCCTCAGCTTTTTTCTGTCTCAGGCTGCCCTTGTAAGACACTCCCATGCATAGTTTTCTCTGCAATAAAAAACATGACAGCACTTTTCAGGTCTGAGATTTAACCTTTGGAAAATAAGTCTCTAAAAAGCAAATAAAAAAAACCCCCACCAATTGTCTCTTTGTACCAGGGATAGTTTTAGGTATAAAATCTGCCTTGCAGTGGGACCTTTGTAAAAAGAGCTGTACCGGGGGCTAGAAGGTGCTGGGGCCACTCAGGTGGTGTTTGCAAAGCAAGCTCCACGAGGGGAGGGCTTTGGGGGGGTAGCACACAGGAGCAGCGGTGGGTAACTGCCCCGCTTGGGACCCCAGGAAGAGCAGGAATGGGAACAGGTTTGGTGAGGTGCGTGGGAGTCCTTGAGGACAGAGAGCCTAAAGGATCAGGGTGCAGCTTTCTTGGAGCCCGTGTGTTTGGAGTTACCCAGGATTTAACAAGGGGCTGGTTGCAGGTGTTTTGCATTTGCCGAGTGGAACAGAAGAGGTGAAGTGATGCATCCTGAAAAAAAAAACCCCACAAATGCAGCAAATTTACATGTGTAAAACGCTATAGGATTTTTTTTTTTTTAATAAAATGATTGCTAAACCCTTCGTGATTTTTCTTTTTTTCCCGGTCTTTGCAGAGTAAAGTTACAGCAGCAGCCAGCAGGGCTCCAGTCTGCAAAAAGTCCTGCGCCGGTGGCAGGGTTAGAGGAGAGACGGGGCTGGGCTTTCACCCACGGCAGTGAAGTTTGGCTCCGTAACTGCTAACGATCCTTCCTGCGGGAGCCCGGGGAAGGTACCGAGCAGCAGCCGCAACCCAGCGCAGGAAAACGGTACGAGAGCCCGGGGCCCGAGGCACCCACCCGGTGCCGAACGCGCTCCGGGGGCCCCACGCTGCTCCCCCGCGGGGCCGGCAGGCGGCAGCCCTGCCCCGCCCGCCCGCCGTGCGGGAGCCCCGGCCCGGCCCGGGGAAGGAAGTGGCGGCTCCCCGCGGCGGTGGGCACGGCTCGGGCGGGGGAATAAAGCTGCCCGGCCGCCGGCCGCCGCGGCAGGGCAGGGGCAGTGCCGGAGCTCTTCGCCTTCCCCCCACCCCCCCCCCCTCCCTCCCCGCAGCGTGGAGCTGCGGCGGCCCGCCCGCCTCGCCTCCCCCCGCCTCCGCCGTCCCCGCGCCGCGGCAGAGCCGGCGGGTGAGGAGCTGCCTGCGCCCGGCCCAGCCTCGCCGGGGATTATGCCAGCGGAGCGCGGGCATGTCGGCAGGCAGCGATTCGTAGGCAGCGGCAGCCGCCGAGCCGCGGCGGTAACAGCAACAGCAGCAGCAGCGGGAGCCGCGGTCGCTGCGCCGGGAGCAGCCGGTGCGTGGCGGGGAAACGCGCGGGGGGCGGCGGGGCGGGCCCCGGCACCTGGCGGTCCCCCGGGGCCGGCCCGGCCGCGCTTCAGCGGGGGCGGGAACCGCGGCGGGGCTGAACAGAGGGCGAAGGGGGAAGGCCAGGCCCGCGGGGTGGCTTCAGCCTCCCCCGAGGGGTCGCGGTGGCTCGGCGGGCCCCTTCCCGGGGCCTCGGCGGGCGACGGAGGAGGAGGAACGGCTCCTGTGGGCCGCGGGGACCCGGCCGGTACCTCCGGGCGCAGCCCGCGGCCTGAGCGGGGTCTGGCCGTCTCGTCCCCGCCCGCGGGCAGCGGGATGCGTCGGCGGTAAAAGTTTCCCGAATAGAGGAGTGAATGGCCGGGAGGGCCGGCTCTGCTGCGCCGCGGGGTCCGCAGCCATCGCAGCGCTGCCTCGGCTCCTGCGGACCGCACACGGAACAGCAGAGGGTTCACAGCCCTGCCCCGCTGAGCCACCGCTGAGGTTCGGCAGGGATATTCCGATATACTTCCCTGACCCCCCCATCCTCCGTTAGCCCTTTCTCTCGGTGCCGGCGGGGTGCGGGCAGCAAACAAACACCGTTCTCTCCTGCCCTCGGTCGTGGTTTGAGCGTCGGTGTTTGGTTTGACAGCCGGGGCCGGGCACTCTCCGCACCGGGTGTTTCGTAACGGCAGAGGCAGCGGATCGCGGCCAGGGCCGCGGGGACCCCGCACCGCCCCACGCCGGAGCCCGGGGCTGACCCGGAGAGCCTCCGGCCTGGCCGCGGCCCTCCTGGTTCTGCTTTCTCTGTTACCGCATCTCTCAGGCTTGAATTTCAACGAGTTCAGCCTCGGCAGAGGCTCCGGGGGGGAGACTTTGCCCTGCGGTGGGGACGCGGCCTGGCCTTGAGGAGGGCACGGAGGTGCTGCCCGGGGATGCCCTCCCTGCCTGCCCTGGGAGCGCAGGGCTGGGACCTCGCAGCAGGAACGCCTTTGACTAATTGCAGCTGAGGAGGAACCTCCTGAGCTTTCGGTGCTCGAGGCCCAGCTGCGGTCAGGGAGCTGCTGGGTGGCGACTGGAGATCGGCCATGCTCCGGAGGCAGAGCCTCCCCTCAGGAGCAAGAGATTGTTCCCTTTAAAAAGTGCAGAATGCCCGTTCCTTAGCTGGATGATGGGCTGCAAGAGGGGATCCTCTCTGCTGGGCCTTATGGTCCCTTCTCCTGGCCTCCCCATCACTTCCCTGGTGGTCCGGAATGACCCTGGGTAGGAGTTCTGACTCCTGCTCCCTTTGGGAGCATGTAGCTGGCTAGAGCATGAACAACTTCAGCTGTTTCTCCAGCTGTGGGTGAGTTAAATCACTCCCCTCACCTCCTCCCCAGCCCCTCTCACTCCACTAAACAATTCCCAGCGCAGAACAGTGCACTGAGCGCTGAACCTGGGGCTGGAGCATCACCAGCAGAGCCAGGAACCGAGAAGCCCTCGGACGATTTCAGTCTGATCAATTTTATCTTAAATTGCCGTGACTGAGCCAAAGTTTATTTAAATTGTGTACTAAAACAAACAAAAAGTTTCTTCCTGTTTTAGTACCTGCTCTAAAGTGAGAGCTTCCATCTTCTGTGTGCTCCGTGCGTCTCGAAGCAGCTAAATGGGGAATAACGATGCCAAAAAATGTCTTCAGTCTTTGAAGACATAAACTACATGTGCTCAGCTCTCCAGACGACAGCGATTCGATAGGACAAGGGTAATAGATCAGTCCTCATGGACATCAGGGTTTCAATAGGAGGTGGTTTGATTATGTCTTGAAATATCTACGTCCTGCAGGACTCCTTACCCTCCTATTGCACGCCGATTCCCTCGCCGTGCCCACATCTTTTTTGCTCGTGCCGTATTTTTATCGCATAGTTTATTTTTGTCACGACTGCCTTGTGCTCCCGAGTAACACAAGCAGACTGACTGTGTGACCGAGTTCACTGCCGGCTTCTCAGTGATTTTTTTTTCCCCCGCTGGCGAAGAGGAGGCTGCTGTTTGTAGGGCAGCCTGTTCCCTGGCCTTTGGCAGACCCCGTGCCCACGATGGTCGCTAGATGACTGTAGAGCTGGGTTGTTCTGACGGGTAACCAGCTTGTCGTCTTGGCCCGGGGCTGCTCGGTAATTGAAGCCCCTCCTTGGGATATACAGAATAAAGAACGGCCGAGCCGTGAAACCGCAGTTGCAGGCTTGTCCTGGCTTGCTGCTTTTCGCAGGAACGCTGCTGCCTGGTCTTTGCGACGCGTTCCGATTGTGGCAGCATCTCTGAGAGGGAAAGAGAAACGAGGAAACGAAGGCTGGAAACGCAGCTTGCTGTGCTTCTTGCTTCTGATAGAGCAGGCTTCTGGTAGGCTGCTAGGTTTCATTAATCATATTTAAGTTTCTGTCAGTAACTTTTAATTAAAAGCATGGTTGATACCACTTTAATGAATGTACGGATGTTAGCCATCTTCGTGCATAAAAATGCTTTTTAATTCCCTTACTATTCCCTTTATGGCCCTTAGATGCTTTTGTTACCATTTAAACAGCATACAGTAGCAGCTGTTTATCTTCTTAATATAACTTTTTCTTGCATCTGTGTGCAGGAGACAGTAATGGTTTGAGTAAACAATTCCCTGGTAGCCTTTAACAATATCTTTTTAAGTAACTTGACAGAAAAGGTTGTAAGTGATGTCTGTCTAAATAGCGAACTCCGAGGCTCTTGCTCTTGCTAATCCTTAGCCTAACGTCACTCAGCTCAAGCTGTTAGCTGTTCCTCCTGCTTACGGGAGGTGGTGAGGAAGGTAAGGAGCCCTCCATGTATGACTTTTGATTCTGATGAGCTGAACAAGGATCTTCCCCCCCCCCCCCAAAGGATAATTTAATTCAAGTATCCTTTCTGTTTTGGGTTTGCTTCTGCTGGTGTATCTCAATGCCTTTGTTGTTTGTTGTGCATCTAACAGCCCGAGCGTTTATTGTGATTTACCATCTGGTATGTGGGAGTTTTATCTAACTTCTCATTTTAGTTGACAGCAACCAGTTTGAAAAGACCTTGTCCTGATTTTTTTTTTTTAATTAATTTTTTTTTTAGTAGAAATTCTCAAAACTTAACAATGGACAGTAGTTCTGAGGGGGGGGGGGTTGCATTTAAATGAATAATCTCATTTTATTCACCCTTTGTTACCGCTTATGCGAGTTGCCCCAAGAGAAGAGCACCTCATCCTTCAAGCCAGCTGATTTAAAGAAGGTTCCTCCAGCTAGCCCAGAGCAGCCATCTCCCCCTTACAGTCCAATAAAACTCTGATCACTCAGGTGCTGTCTTGGCAGCCCGACTGGGAGGCTTCTGAAAATGGCAAGTGAAAGCTGATGCTGGCTCCCGAGTGTAGTTTGACTCATGCCATTCATGCATATTCATGCCAGTGTCCTGTTCTAGGACCAGCATGAGCCACTGAGAAGCTTTCCTTCCTTTTTTTTTTCCACATGTTCTTCTTTTAGGCTTCCTCTTACTCGAGACACGTGCCTCACTTTGAGGAGAGGGGAGGAACAAGACATCAATGTCTTTATTTTCTTAGAAGGAAGAAACACCGTCTAAAACCCATGGTGTTCTCAGTAGCCAGTTCCTCTCAGTGGTGAAGAGGCCTTCTAATTTAATGGTAAGGCTGTCTGACACGGGGTATGGTGCAATCAATATTTCTGTTCATCTCCCCAAATTGGTAAGATATGTCCAGATTTAATTTTGAGCCTGAAAGCATCTTAGAAACAAAAATGTTCTGTAGTATTCAGTGTGAATGGAAACGCAGTAATTAATGGGGAGAGGGGAGGGAGTGAATAAAACACTGTATTTTTAACTTTGTTTCCTGGGTGTTGGAGGGAAGCCAAATGCCACAGCATTGTACTGGGGCAGAGGAGTCTGGGCGAATTCGCCCACCAACTGACAGGGAACGTGGCTTCTCTAATCGCGGTGCCGTGCCAGGAGTCATGCAAAACTGTAAATGAACGAGTAATGAATGATATTTAGATGCCCTTTAATGTAAGAAGAACAAAACAATTTAGCATGAGGCTAATTCAGCTCCTGGCACTTTGGGGAGCTTTAGTCAGTGTGATGCCAAGTCAATACGCAGAGCTCCTGACGTCGTACATTTTCCATAGGCATGGGGTTTGTCAGTGTGGCTCTCTGGGCTCTTGAATTAAAAAGAAAAAAAAAAAAAAAAAAAAAAAAAAAAATTCCCCGGAAGCTTACAGCAAAATGCTTCAGGAAATTCCACTGGGGAATTTAGTTGGGAAAAAGGTATCGTTCTTTTTGCAGGGTGGCTGTGGGGATCCAGGGGAGCTCCTGAGAGATGGCCAGGATCTGGAGACAGAGCTGCTTCCCACTCCTGCAGCCCTTCCTGAGCGCGTTTGACGTGGGGTCAAGCTTCAGAGGGGAGAAGGAAGAGGTTGCTTAGACAAGTGGAGATAAATAGTTACTGAGCGTCCGCGGTTGCAGGGAGCTGCGCGGTTTGCCATGAAAGAGCAGGAAGAAATGTGATAGGCATAAGGCTAAAACCTGCCCTGGAGAGCTTGGGCATATCTGAGGAGAACCCAGCAAGGAGGTGCTGGCTTTGAAAGCCTATCCAGGAGGGGAAATTTAGTGCCTCTTACTGAGAGGGGAAAACAGCATCTCCTGCACGTGGGCTTCCATATGCGAGGGGTGGTAACAAGGGTACGGTTATCTTGGGTTGGGTGGGTAGCGCAGCCCAGGTCAGTGCACGGTGTGGAAAGCTACAGCGAAGCTGGCAGCCCTGCCAGGGTGCTCTCAAGTTCAGGAGTGAAGGTGTCGGGGTCACTGCTCCCGCGTCCTGGCAAGAGGGCACATACCAGGGCTCTGACTCTGCAGCCGTGGTGCCACGGAGGGCAGGAATGGAAAGCAAACACTTCTTGGCAGATGAAGTGTACTGGGTAGAAGGCAGCTGTCCGGGTAGGAGCGTGGGCACTCTGAGCAGCAGCAGAGTCTCCCAACAACCCTTGGCAGCAAAGGCTGATCTTCAGCTTCATCTTACTGAGCTGGTGCTTAAGGACTCCAAATTAGTCTTTTTTATTTTATTTTTTTTTCTTCTGGTTTATAAACAGCCTCCAGAAAGTCTTGTTCAGACGGATTTGAAGAGCTACAAAATCCAGGCCCTTTTGGAACTCAAGGTCTTTTCACCAAAATCCCAGACTGTGAGCACTATCTTGGATAGTGAGAACTCTGCGCGGCTTTTACAACCCTCATTTGGTTGTGTTTGGAGAGCTGAGATTGGGGAGTGCAGTGACCTAAGCAGGAACCATAAAACTCTGCTCTGCAGGAAAGCTTTTGAGCTTAGGTAAGTTGGAGAATGTCCCTCGATGCGATGAGGAAAAGTAATTTCCCACTCATCCTCTTCTGCTCCTTTAAAGAGCTCAGTCTCCTGGTGGAGAGCAGATCCTGGGATTTCTACTCAGGGCTTTTTCCACCGGATTCCATAGTCTTGTCGTGGGCGGGTGGAGCAGAGGTTGGGACAGATCTGGTAATGAAACCAGAGGTAGTTTGCTGCGAGCTGGGAAGGTGCTTCTGATTGTTGCGGTGTAACTGGGAGGATTTGGGAAAGATAATAGTGAATGAACAGCTCAAAGTTTCCTACTTCGTCATCGGGGCAGCAATTCTTGTAAGCGACAGGGAAGTAAACTCTGATTTGTTTGGATTGCTGGCACTTACATAATGACTGCTGAGCTTCGGGACACTAATTCAAGCATATTAGCTGACTTAACCCACAGAGCAGTGACCTGAGAAGGCATTTCTCCAGTTCTCTGGAGAAAGAACTCATTTGGAGGGTGGGAGTGTGTAATCACATCGGCACCTTGAGCTCTTGGGCGTATCTTGGCGCTTTAGGGGAGAGGCCGCGTTATCACCACCTCCAAGGAAGTTTGATATTGGCGTGACTCTTACCTCCGAACGCGTAGTGGGGCCTTAATTCCATTATGTGCTTTAAAAGGTTATGGGAGGATTTCAGGTTTTTCTAGTGCAGCGGTGGTAAACTGCCCTTCAGCTGCTGCTGGGGCTTGTATGGGTTACTGGGAAGCAGCCTGGTTTGGGACTGGAATGGTTTTTGGATGGTTTGGGTTGGAGTCACGGTTATCACTCCCCAGGGAACCCTGAAGGGCTGTGGGCATTTCTCAAGAGGTGTAAAAAATAACGGGCTGCCATCAGCCGCTGGATGTTGGGAATGACAGCAGAACAGCTTTCCGTATGGATTTCTGCGTGGATGTGCTGTGACTGTGTTTTATATACATCAGAAGAGAGTTGGATGGGAATAACTTCACTCGTGACTGTCATCTGTTTCGAGACCAACACCGTAACTTAAATAACCTCCTAAAGGTAGAAACGCTGCAGAACCCTTTTCTCGAGGTGGGTGGCTTACCTATTTTAAAGCTCCTTCTTTTTTTTTGTTTTTAAGAAGAAGGAGGAAATAGACATTTTATATTTATCACGTCAGATGAAATTGAAATCTAAATATTTACATCTTCTCACTGGATCTGAGGTTGAGCACCAGTTGTAGGCGTTGCCAAGCTGTTTGGTTGTCTCCTTCCCTGAGTAGGTTGATCTCTTCGGGGCGGTGGGGAGCTGGAGCTTCGTGTTCCTGTCTGTTATCTTCCAGCCAGTCTCTGCAGCTGGAAATACTTCCCTTTGTGGGCTTGGTGACCTGGCGTTATGTTCAGGGGGTGTTCTAGCCTA
Organism: Todiramphus chloris collaris; assembly: GCA_025345505.1. Lineage (NCBI taxonomy): Eukaryota > Metazoa > Chordata > Aves > Coraciiformes > Alcedinidae > Todiramphus > Todiramphus chloris. The sequence goes on along the minus strand of JANVCC010000060.1, from coordinate 3,640,988 downwards.
AACATACCCAAAGCTAAACATGTGTTATCTCCAGCAGAATGAGCTGCAAACTGTGAAACCGGAGGGGGAGTTCAGGATGCGCGTATGTAAATAACTCGGAGATGTTTTGTGAAAAAGAACAGGAGGGGGAGGAAGGCCTCTCGCTTGCTTTTTCTCTGCCATCCTCCCCTCCTCAGGAGCGTTCTCCGTGCCTGCCTTTCAGGGCTCTTTCCAAGCAGAGGTGCTGGATGGCTGCTGGTTTAAACAAGGGCGACCCATAAAAACCCCAGAGTCTTCTGTCTCTGGTTTCGTTCTCTCTCGTTTCCAGGCAGCCTGTTGCTTTTTTTGAACGTGGTGCTCCTGATCCACCAGAGCAAACTGATGGAGAAGAGCAGGTAGCTTGGTTTGTTTTCCCTTTCTCCTCTTGTTTTTAAACCTCATTTGTCCAGATGCTTGGGACCCGTTATTTGTCTAACCCGTATCTGGGTTGTAAAATATCAATCCAGGTTTTAACTTCAACATCTTCCATCAAATACCCTCAAAAACGTGTTGAGCACGGACACAACGTGCCTTTTGGGACTGCAGAATAATTCTTAATGCTGTCTTTTGCCTACATTTCATGCATATAAATAAGCCTTTCAAAAAAGGCACATTTACCGAACGCACTACGTCGGTAAATGGGCATTGGGTGGGAGGCTGATTTATATGCATAGCCTGCTTGAAGGATTGAACTTTTTGTTACAGCTTGTGTGTGTAGCTCTGGCTTCCCAGCTTTCATCCATCAGTTTGTTTAGAAAAGCAAGAGAGCGTTTGACTTGCCTGGCTGAGGGCATGCACTTCGATACCTCTGCTTGATGCTCAGAGGAGCAGCAGCAATGTACTTGTGTTGGGATGGCAGGGGGGAGAAGACTCCATACAGTAAAACTTAGCTTCTAGAGTCTTACGAACTGATTTCTGACCTGCCTTCTGTCCTTCTCCTTCCTATGGGTGTGGAAAAAGGAGCTTGCCATAAGGGGAAGGTTTCATTGTCTACCAGAACATCTGTATTATCAAAGGTGGATGTGTTCGAGCATGTTCTTTTCTCCCCTGCTCTGTCTTTTTTTTTGCCTGTGTGTCGCTGCTGACAAAACTTGTGGTTTGTTCCTTGTTGTCAAAGTAGAACAGAGAAAGAAAGGTAGTGTTTTATCTTGAGCATTGCTACCAAAATCAGCAGCTAAACTGTGTTGAGAGAGTGTTTTTGTTCCTGGGCTAAAGGCTGAGTATAACTTGACTTTTAGATCTCCCATTCTTCCTAAATCAAGTTTATGGTACCAGCAGTGAGGAGAGGCAGCTTCTGATTACAGACAGGTTTGGAGCCACTAGAAAACCCCATGAAATCAGTTTGATAACAGTATGAGAAACACTTGTTGGGGTTTTTTTTTTCCCCTATTCCTATCAAGTATTCTGCAGAGGTCTCTTGCAGCAACCTTGTAGATCTTGTAGATGTCAGTCTTCCCTGCGTATTTTATTTCACTTGCTTTTAAGCTCCCTAGAAGAATGCAAGCAGGTAAACTTTTCAAAGCTTTTTATTTTTATTTTAAATTTATGGAAA
>JANVCC010000060.1:3427742-3637732 GCA_025345505.1 Todiramphus chloris collaris | reverse complement strand
GAAGGTGAGGTCCCTTGGAGGATGTTCAGGAGGTCACTCTCTGCCTGAGAAGGTGAGGTCTCCTGGAGGATGTTCAGGAGGTCACTCTCTGCCTGGGAAGGTGAGGTCTCCTGGGGGGTGTTCAGGAGGTCACTCTCTGCCTGGGAAGGTGAGGTCTCCTGGGGCTGTGGGAAACAGGCTGCCACTGTTGATGTGTGGTGTTCACGTAGGGTGATGTGAAGACCATAAAAAACGTCTTGTAAGGGTGCAGATGGAGTGTGGATTGTTTTGGTTTGCTGTGTGGGGTTTTTTTTTTGTTGCAGCCTGCGTTATTGTCTCCTACGTCATGGGAGACTGGGCTGTGAGGTGTCACAGCCCGTTTCATAGAAGGGAATAATGACTTTTAAGGAAGGAGGGCGAGGGCTTTGCAGATGGAAAACTCATTATACTACGGCAAGGCCCAGAGCCCAGGCAGCTTTCTGGAAACATTTTGCTGTTTGCTTTCTCTCTTTCCCCTCGAGTCTGGCTGCTTTTAGGGAGGGCAGGACCCTGTGCTCCTCAGGGAATGTAACCCCAGATGCACTTTGGAAGGTCTAGATGTTAAAAGCATCAGGCAGGGAAAAATGGTGTAGGTGCCTTTCCAAGCTGCTCGTATTCTCTAGGTAACTGCTGCTTTTATCTGGCATGCTGATTAGTTTCCTGGCACATCCCAGAGCTTGTTCCTCTGATTACAGAGTTCTTGAGAACTTAGAATTTATATCCTCTCTGGTTTGTTGCTTTTCGGTTGCTCACTTGTATCCCCGTATTGGTTTAGGGTGACTCACTTGATAGGAGAATGGAAAACACCTTCTGTGAGGCTGAAGGGCTCTTGTGACTCTCCGTGGTCTGAAAGCGATGCTTCGAAACCACGAGCGTTCAGAGTTTGACCACAACTGACACTGGCTAGGGCTTAATATTTATTAATGGAGACTGTGGAAAAGCAGTAGGCTGAGCTGGACCAGCTGTGCTGTTCGCTAGGAGCAGTTGTGCGAGTTCATTTCTCCCTGCAGGACGGTGCCATCGGCGTCCCTGGATTTTCCTGGTGGTACCTCCTTAGGAGGAGAAGTGGAGCACGACGCGTCGGTTGAGCGGAGAAGCTGTCACGATGCTCCCAAGCCAAACACGGTCTTTGCGTGGGTCCAGGTCTGAGCTGCTCCGATACCCAGGGACTTCCTTGGAGGGATGATTCCCTGAAGGCCTTCTGAGGAAAAATCATCCATAATAAGAAAGTTCTTCTAGCCTTTCGGGAGCTCTTGCGTTTCTGGATGTTTTTGTCGAGTTGCTCTTGCCTGGTGGCTTGCTTTGGACGAGTGTGTCCCCCGTGTAATAAAGCTGAAGTCTCCTGCACTTCAGCAGCAGCATTTTAGAACAGAAGCAGTTTCAACTGTGTGTTTGGTGACCACGTAACACTAAAGGTCTCTGGAATGCAGGCAGGGTTAATTATTATCAGTCCAGAAGAGGCTTAAACCTGACAAATTGTAAGTTTAAATTTTGCATTGGTAATCTGTTCTCACAGCTAAAAATAAGGAAATGAAGAATAGCATCAGTGAGGCTTCTGCAAACTGCAGTGACTTCAAAAAGTGATGACTTGGGAGTACAGTCAAGGTGAATTGCCTATGATTATTCCAGAAAACAAGGCTTATAAATGCATTGTAACGTCCTGGACTAATTATCTGTTACTTTCAGTATTTACTGTAGAGAAAACGCTGATGTTTATGCTTTCCCAAAGACAATACTTTCAGTTTCTGTTGTTCAGAAGTGTTTTTGCTTTTAGTCACTTGTGATTTCAGTGGTGTTGGCCAGTGTGTAGAGAGCTGTCTGTTCTCTTTGGAGTAATTGTTTCAGACTTGCTGAAAGTAAGGAGTTTTGCCATCCTTCCCCAATCTGCAAAAAAAGGAGGAAGTAAAAAAGAAAAAGAAAAGAAACAAAACCCCAGTGGGGCTGACTCCATTTTATAAAATGTATTTACTGAGGAGCAGGTTATGATGGATGTTCCTTTTAGCAGGATGTTGTTCAGAATATCCAGCATCTCCAGAAACTTGTTTAGCTTGGGAAACCAAACGTAGAGTGGATATTGACAAATCCCAATGCACTTGAGCGGTAAATTATATAGCATTTAAAAAGTGGTAAGACTTGATTAGATAAGATAGATATTTGGTTAAAAACACTATGTAGAGATAATGAATCTTTATAAAAAAAGAAAAGTAATGTAAAGATTCTTGTTTACTTGCAGAGCAGGCTGGTAGAATGGCTACAAGGACGCTTGCCTTCTTGGAAAAGCATTTAAAAGTTCAAATGCAAAGCAAGAGGAAATTTAAATAGATTTACTACTTGATTTAAATTTAAATTGTCCACATTTGAATACGTGACTTAGGGAGAAAATCCTTTGGGCTTCAAATCATCGCGTTGTTTAGAACAGTAGGGGAAGAACCACTTTGAATTACCCATTATGAAAAAAACCCAAAAAACAACAACAAAACCCCAAAAGCTTAAAGGATTTTCTAAGAATTTGGTGGATTAATTCTGCCCCAAGGTGCACAGAGAAATTCTTGACACAGGTTTATATCTATTAAATCATCAAGTATTCTTCTTGAGTTGATTTCAAGGTGTAATTTTAAAAGTAGTAAAGATTTTCACTGGTAATTTTGTTGTAAGGCTGCAGAGTCAGTTTTATTTCTGCTCAGGTCTTGACTGTCTTAATATTGGGAACAGGAGCGATAGACAATAAAATAAAAGAAAAGCAAGATTGAGCTCTGCAGCACATCGCAGTCACATTGGGGTCATGTCAAGGAATGGCACTCAGTGAGTGTCAGCTGTGTCCATCCGTGTGTGTTACTGGTGCTGTCCTGGCTGACTGGGTCAGCTTGGGCTGTTCATACTTGGGGGGTTTCAACTCTCGAGGTGGCTGGCAAAGCTGAGCAAGTGCTGCAGTACGGTTGTGTTTCCTCTGAGCTGCGCACGGGGGGATGCAGATGCGTCGTGGGGGGATGCAGATGCGTCGTGGGGGGATGCAGATGCGTCGTGGCTGCTTTGAGACCACAGTGGAAAGCTGCACATAAGCCAGACCTGGCACCTGGGAATCACAGAATTGTCAGGGTTGGAAGGCACCTTAAAGATTATCTAGTGCCAACCCCCATGCCACGGGCAGGGACCCCTCCCACTAGAGCAGGTTGCTCAGAGTCCTGTCCAGCTTGGCCTTAAAAACTTGCAGGGGTGGGGGTTTCCACCACCAATCTGGGCAACCTGTTCCAGTGTCTCACCATCCTCACGGGGAAGAAATTCTTCCTAATGTCTAATCTGAATCCACCCACCTCTAGTTTTGATCCATTCCCTCTGGTCCTACCGCTACCTGACATCCTAACAAGTCCCTCCCCAGCTTTCTTGTAGCCCCCTTCAGATACTGGAAGGCCACAGTGAGGTCTTCTCGGAGCCTTTTCTTCTCCAGGCTAAACAACCCCAACTCTCTCAGTCTGTCCCCGTAGGAGAGATGCTCCAGCCCTCTGAGCATCCTCATGGCCCTGCTCTGGGTGTGTGCCAGCACATCCGTATCCCTCCTGTAACAGGGGCTCTAGAACTGGATGCAGTGCTCCAGGTGAGGTCTCACCAGAGTGGAGTAGAGAGGGAGAATCCCCTCCCTTGACCTGCTGGCCATGCTGCTCTTGATGCAGCCTTGTCTGGCCTTCTGTGCTGCACATGTACCTTGAGGACTCACGCTGAGCTTCTCATCCAGCTCAGCTTTAAAACTCAAGATGAAGCTCCTAACTCGTAGCACTACAGACCAGAGCTGTAGTTTCCAGCTCGGAGAGATCCACACCTAATAGCTGCACCACGAAAGGTTCTGAGATAGGTTAAGCAACTTGATGCCCAAGATTTTAAACTTTTTTTTAATTATTATTTATATTTTTTTAAAACCCAGCCTGGGAAAGCAGAAGTGGCATTTGGGCTCCGTGCGACTGGCTGAGCTGTGAATCAGCAAATGACGTTAATAAGCATTTGTGGACTAAATATATTTTTAAGCTGTCTGGCTGCTTGCTCTTGGTGAGATCTGAGATTAATGGTCCTGAACTGTTACTCGCATTTGCTCTTCCTCCAGGATGAATCTGACCCATGCAAGCACTATTATTTTTTTCAAATTGCTGTGCAGGAAGGTACAAGAGTAAAGAGGAGGGTTTTGGTTGGTTGGTTTTTTTTAACAGGCAGATTTATGGCTTACCCAAATGTAAGTGGAGCAGAGGATCACAGTAAAGTATCAGTGGTTTCTCCAAGCGGTTCGGGTTCTTCGGTGCAGGGAGCAGAGCCTTTGGTTGTGGGTACTGGTCTTAAGACTTAGGATGCAGGTCTCAGCTGAGGAGTTGTGGGGTCTCCTTGTGGATGTGGACCCAGATGTGCATGTCCTGGTGCAGAACACCGGGAAGGACAACTGTGCCCTTCCTGACCCAAAGGGGGAAGGAACATTTCGGGTGCCGGGGAGTTCAGTGAGTTAAAGGCAGCTTTAATCTGAGCGGGTGGTTTTCAGGGAGTGTGTGGGAGCTGCTGAGGCCCCGTCCTCCCCGTCTGCATAGCCAGGCTGCCTTCTGATGTCTGTTGACTTCCTGAAGCCCTGCTGGCTGCCTGGGGTCACTCATCAGGGGAACGGCTGCAAAGACTCCAGCCTTCCCTTCTCCATTTGTCCTGTCAGACCTCCTGCTCCCGAGGGCCGTTGCTCTGCTCTGGCTGTTGCTTGGAGGACAGCAGGAGCAGACCAACCAAGGATAAGCCAAGAAATTAAAGAAGACCTAAAAGGAGCTTGAATGCACTTGGGGGGATGTAAGAAGAGAGGGGAGTGATGGCTGGGAAGGGGGAGCTCATCTGTGTGCCCTAACAGATGCTCTAAAAGCAGCATTGAAACCAGTTTGCAGTGTTTGGAGGTAATGGTGAGACTGTGCCTGAAGGAAGCCCTTAGAAAGGCAAGGACCTGCCAGGCATAATGAAGCAAACCACCTAAGCTGCTCGACAGGTTACAAGTTCCTTCTGGCCCTCAGCTCTCCTGACAAAAATCAGCCTCGGAGGAAAGCAGGTAGCTGATGGCTGGAAAATGAAGTGTAAATGAGCTGCCTGGGGTTGGTATTTCCCAAGCTGCGTGGGAAGGGAGCTGGATCGGTCCTCCTGGGTGCTGCTGGTTCATCACCCCTGTCTTTGCCATCCCTTGGCCCTGGCAGCCGTGGGAGGAGCCTCCTCCTCCCAGACTTGGAGGAGCGAGGACTGGTGAGCTTTATAAAGGCAGCTCCAGCTCAAACGTGGTACCCTGGTCTGGACGAGCGGTGCCGCGTGGCAGGATTTTTGGTCTGTGATGATATCCCCTCTGTGGAAATCGTTCAGCATCCTATTGAGAAGAGAAATAAAGAGAAATGCTTTAGGGAGAAGGTACGGTGCCGTAGAGAGGGAGCGCACGCGAGCGGTCAGCACAACGAGCGCGTGCGCCTGGTTTTTTTCTTCTTCTTTTTTCTTTTTCCTTTTTCTTCTTCTTTTTTTTTTTCCCCCCCTTTTTTTTTTTTTTTTTTTTTTTTTTTCTTAATTTCCCTGAGTTGGAGCTGGCGGTGACTCACGGCTTGGAACGCTCTTCAAATCCCTGAGGTGCTCATTGCCGCCTACTATCACGTATTGAATTTCTGACATACCGGAGGGATGTCTGCAGAGAAACTCTGATGTGCAATTATAAAATGTTGTCGCTTTCTGTCGTTTGCATAGGAGCCATTAGCATGGTGGAACTGTGAAAATAATGCAGCTTGCTTTTTTTGCTGTTGATTTCCCATGGGCATGGCAGTTAAGCAGCTGTGTTTTATCTTTCTCTAGGATGTTGACACATGTGGACCAACAGTGACATCCTTTCTCAGCAATGCTGTCTTTACTCCCTCCTGCATTCAGAAGCATCTAGAGAGACTTTTTGCAGAAGGTAGGTTCTGGCTTTTCAGCTGGATGGCTGTTCTTTTTATTTATTTATATATAAAAAAAACCCCACCCGCACCCCATCTAGATGTTACTAGGGAGAATGGTAATGGGTCTGATGGATATGAGCTCGCTGCTGACAAGAAGAGGGGATTAACCTTAGCTTGGGTTCCACTTGAATAGATGCTCAGTGGGAAATGCAATAAGATGGTGTCTGGAAGACTGGCTGTATGTGTTGCCTTTTAGAGCCTGGCAGTCACAGGGCATGGTTGGCTTAAATTGCATAGACATGTGCCTTGGTAATAAACCTCTTTGGAAAAAACCCACCTGAGTCTCCCCATCCTTTTCTGCTTAGTTGGCATCCTTATTTATTTAAAATCTTTCAAATAATTAAAGGGAGAATGGCAGTACAGGATGTGCAATTTGCATAGATTTTGTGTATATTTAAATCTCGAGTGGGTCTTTTCACCAAAAAAACCCACCCCAACCCAAACAAATCTTAACCTTGTTGGTATTTGATGTGTGTTGAGATAAGCAGTGTGTAGCCTCTGGTATTACCATTAAACTGTTGCTGATTTCTACCTTTTTTTTTTCTCTCTCTGAACTTTTAATTTGCTTTATATTGCCCAGGGGATTGTCATGCAGAACTTCCTCAGTCAAGAGTGTAGATGGGGAAGCAGGTACCCTGTGGTGGTTTTTAACAAGTAAATTATAAGAGATTTTGTTCCTCTTTATGACTGTATGTACCTGCTACTCCCTTACGCTCTAACCTTTGGAGTGTGATTTGGGGGTTCACTGTGTGTGTGTCCAGCTCTCAACAAACCTCTTCTGTGTGACTCCTAGAAATGTGTATCACAGTGTTAAACCTGCCTCCAAAATCAGTGGCTGAATGGGAGTTTTTCAATAGATGAGGTATCAACTTCTAGACTTTTTAGTTTTGCATCTTCTCATTTTCCTCCAGTACTTTCCTCAATTATCAATTTTATTTCTGCCCCCCTCTATCTGAAAGGGTGTTTTTAACTCTTCACTAGATGTGTCTCTTTGTGGTGATGCTGTGGTACAGCAACTTTGCATTTTTGCTGCTGGATGCTAGAAGTCAAAAAATTCTGTTTGGTTTTTTTTTTGCTTTAAGAGTAACAAATTCCTGGGAAGAAGAGAGAAGGGGTGAAGGAGATTGTGTCTGGGCTGTTCACGATCAGACTGAAGTGTGTTTTCACATTCTCTGGATTTTTACCTTGGGGTGGCAGGAGTTACACTGAAACCCCAGTGACACCAGCTCTGTACCAATATGCAGTATCTTTACTGGAAATCCTTAAAAACTAAGGGTGATTTGAATACCTTAATTATCTCCTGGCAGGTAATCAGCTCCCAGTTCATTCATTGCCATTCCCCTACGTCGATTCCCTTCCTGAAGCCTCTCTTTTCAGGATTAGCAGGGCTGAGGGTCAGCCTGGGTAAGCTGCTCCCAGTATCCTCCGTGGGATACCTGATTTCCTCAGGAGAGAGCCCGGCAGCTTCTCTTCTGCCCACTGAGGCTCTCTGAAGGAGCCGGGGGACAGGTCTCTCTGGGAACAAAAGCTGCTGGCAGCAGCTTTAACAGAGGACTTTATGCTCGTAGAGACATTTAATTACCATGTGAATTTGTGCTCCTGTGCTGAGGGAGAACATCTACTCCCCGAGAGCTTTGCTTCCCTTGCTTCAGCTCATGCTCTGCCCCTTCGCTGCCCGCTGGGCTGTTGTAGGGGGGAGCGGGTTCCTCTGAATTAGCACCAAGAAGAAGCAATCCTTGGCAGTGGAGAGATTGCTTTGCCCTCGGGCTGCGGCTCTGCTCCTTTCACTTGCCTGTAGGACCTGACAGGGCTGAAGAGAGGCACCCAAGTGGTCATTAATTTCCCAGGCGGGTGAAGGAAGAGCTGCCTTCAGAACCGTACCCGCAGCGAAACGAATCCGCGTGGCTCGCGTCACTAGAGAGCAGGTAACGTCCCTGGATTGGCAGGTGAGGAACGGAGGGAGAAAAATGGGTTTGAAACCTTGTCAGGGAATGAGGTGGATGTGAAAACAATGAGCTGAATAGCAACGTTCAGGAAAATGCTGTAGGCAGCAGGTGATTTTCCCCTCGGTTCTGCCAGCATCCCCCTGCAGCCTTTTGTTTTTGGAAGCTTTGAGTCCAAACTGCTGGACGAAGTAAAAATGATGGGAGGAGGTTCCTCTGCGAGTCCTGCCTTGGGAGTATGTTGCATAGAATTATTTCAAACTGTAGGAAGGAGTCCTTGATTCCCTGGCGCAGAGCAGAGCGCGCACGTGCGCGAGCCGTGCCCGCGGTGTCGGCAGCGTGCCCGCGGGACCTTGGCGAGAAGGCGGCGGGGGAAGCGGTGTGATGGGAGATGGAGGATGCTGGTACAGGACGAGGTACCTGCTGCTCTGTCCCTCAGCTGTCCGGGGGCACTGTGCTGCCTGTTTGTGTTTCTCCCAGACCTGCAACTGCAGAAACCTGGATGCGGTGGGGAGTGAGTGTTTCTCTGTAAGTGTTTCCTCTGTAAGAAGAGGCAGAGACTGACATTGGGCAGGAGGGTATCGTAGAATGGGAGGGGTTGGAAGGGACCTCTGGAGATCATCAAGTCCAACCCAGGACAGCCCACACAGGAACAGATCCAGGCGGGTCTTGAAAGTCTCCAGAGAAGGAGACTCCACAACCTCCCTGGGCAGCCTGGGCCAGGCTCTGGCACTCTCACAGGGAAGAAGTTTTTCTTCACTGAAGTGGAACTTGCTGTGTTTCAGCTTGTGACCGTTGTCCCTTGTCCTATCCCAGGGCACCACTGAAAAGAGCCTGGCCCCTTCTCCTTGACCCCCACCCTGCAGATATTTGTAACCATTCCTAAGATCCCCTCTCAGGCTTTTCTTCTCCAGGTTAAACAGCCCCAGGGCTCTCAGCCTTTCCTCACCAGAGAGATGCTCCAGTCCCTTCAGCATCCTTATAACCTCTGTTGGACTCTGGCCAGTATTTCCCTGTCCCCCTTGAACTGGGGAGCCCAGAACTGAACATGACACTCCAGCTGTGGTCTCACCAGTGCAGAGCAGAGGGGGAGGAGAACCTCAAGGTATTACATAGGTGAGGTGAGAGCAGGTGGAATTACTGGGTGCCTTAGCCTGAGCTGTGAGGCAGCCTGGGGGCAGAGGAAGTGTGCACTGAGGAAGTGCTGTCCCCTCTGAACAATCGGTGCATGTCTCTGGAGGGATGTGCGGTGTCCGGGCAGAAGGAAGCGCAGGTTTGTTTATTTTTGCAGTGGGTTCCTTCTGACGCCCTTCCAGCACTCCCTGCCTCGCCTGCAGCTCCTGCCTTTCTGCCCGTGCCACGCTGTGCTCTGATTTTTAGGTACATCTCCCCTCCTGGCTGTGTAATGTGACGAGCTCTACCCCTTCCAACGCCCTGTGCCTTTTCATATGGGCACAAATTGGGGCTTAACCTTACTTCCTCTGCATCCTGTACTTACCAGGGGCCTTGCTGCGTGACCCGTGCCCTGCGAGTTGCACCCTTGGTGAGGGGGGAGTTGGTGGAAACGGGCTGAATGCGAAGAGCTCTAGCCTCTGCTGGGGACCTTTGTAGATGATGCTGCAAAACCCTTTACTAGCGAGGTAGAGCAAGGTGCTAACCCTCCAGGGAGCTGGGCGATGGCTGCTTGGCAAGGAGAGGAACCCGGTTCGGCAGTGTAAGGGAGCAGGACGATGGTGGCGTTCCCCTGGCTCGGGGTGTAAAGGTGTAAAGGTGTAAAGGGTGGGGGGTTGTGTGGCTCGTTACGGTGGTGGGCAGGGAGAACGGGGAGCTGCTGGTAGCTATGGGAGGGGGAAATGGGATCTCATAAAGGTAGGAGATAGTCACAGGTAAGCTGAGTTACACCTGATGGTCCAGCACAAAAAAGTCTGGAGAGGTAGGGAAGGATCTCTTTTCCAAAGCTGTCTCCTGCATAGTCTGGCACTGAAATTTCAAGGGGTAATCATGGGCGAGGTTTTTCTTTCAGTTGTTTTCCTCCTTTTACAATAGAAACACTAGACACAAGGAACTGTTTGGACACCCACATTTAACTGGGAGGAAAGAGCTGTGACACTGGTGTGGTTGTAACCACAAGCTAACTGACAGTTTCCTGCTGCAAGTAACTTGCTGTAGATCTAAACCTTGCTCATTTGTGTTTCTCTGTGCTCTTCAAATGCCCGAGGAAGGTTTTGCTGCTTTTAGGCTTCTTGTTTATGACAGAGTCTCCGTGGCAGTCATTTGGGGGGATGGTGGCATGAAGAGAGGTCGTTACAGCCCTAGTACAAATTCAGGTGAAATCCAGTAGGTATATTTTGCTATTTTGTAGAACATAAAAGTCAAGAAGTAACCCCATTAAGTATGTGCCAGACTGGTTTTGCAATTCCATTTGAATGTACAAAGAGCTCTGTTTATTTTTGGGGAGAAAGGAGGTGATTATGTGAACTTACCTGTGTGGCTGAGACATCTTCATCTGCTATTTCCATGGCATCACTACTTGCTTCTCACTCTTCCTACTCCATCCTTCTCCCCTGTGATGTGTTAAATATCACGGCCGCAAAAACGAGGGCACGTTTTTCCCTGCTGTTCCCATTCCAGCTGGAAAACTTGGACAGACCCTTCCCTTGTGGTTTGTGATACTGTAAATAAAGGCTCGGGAGGTCACACGTTTTCCATCTCAAGTTATTTTGATTCCAGTGCTGGAATGGGGTGGGGAGAGAAATAAAAAAACCCCAAAACAACAAAACCCAAGCCCCAAACTGTTCTGGTTTGTTGTGGGAAAAAGAACTCATTAATGCAAAGGGAGAAAATGATGAAAAAAAAGCCCTTTACAAAAAAGACTTTAGTCTTTGACTAAAGCTGAGACTTGGAGAATTAGAATTCAGGATTTCAAAGGAATCTTGCATTAAGCTTGGAAATAAAAGTTATTTACAAAGTAGAGGCTCTGAACACCAAGCTCCTGTGATCTGGTGCTGTTCCTGGATGGTTCTGATCAATCTGCTGCCTAGCTTTAAAGGCGTATTGGCGTGGCTCTATAAGCGTATTGGTGAGTAATTTATGTTCATATAAATAAGATTACTCATATGCTTAAATGTCAGTTAAGTGGGCTTTTAAACACCGAGTTGAGAAACTCTGCTCGTAGGTCTCAGTGGCTATGATGCATCTTGTGGTTTGGCTTCTCTGAGCTTCTGCTTGTGGCCCAGGGCTGGCCATGGTGGTCTGGGGCAGGGTGGGTGGAAAACATGTACGTGCCCTCGCTCTGGAGAAATGCTCCAGTTCAGCCTTCTGAAAACCAGCACAGACTGGCGACGTGTTGCGGTGGCTGCTGCTGCTCGTGTTGGTCTCCTCAAGCTGCATCCCTTTCCATGTTGGCGTTTGGGGCTTTGAACAATCACAGAAAATACTGCTGAGGTTTGAACTTCTAGTTCGTGTTTTTTGCCTTTGATATTTGTATAATGGTGTTTTGGATTTGCTAAGAAACGAGCTCAGAACAAGGTCCATTGGGCTTTACTGCTGGGTGGTGATATGCAGACTATGATTAATATTGGCTTACAGAAGAGATGCTGATGGTTCCTGGCAACTGTGTCTCTTTCTTTTGTTGAGTTTTGAAGAGACCTTTTTCTGCTAAAGACCTTTTTTTTGTGTGTGCTTGTGTTATCATTTAATCAAAACAGGATATAAAATGTGAATATAATATGTCACTACAGAACTCACATTGTACTTCGACACTATAAAAATACTTCTTTTTCCATAAACTGTTATATTTATAAAGGTACAGCAGGAACAAAAGGGAAATATTCCACATCTAGATGTTAATCTCTGCACACTACCTTGATTCAATAACTTTTCTTTTCTTCCTTGATCTTCTTTTGCATCCTTTTTTTTCCTCTAATGGGCACATGACATATGGACATAAAAAATAATGGCCCAATTTCACCCCTGCTGTAGCTCATTGACGTCATCAAAGCTACAGCAGGGATGACTTGGCCCAGATTCTTTAAAAATAAGACCTGATGAACAACCCCTCACGGAAAAGCTCTGTAGAGAAGGTTGTCCTGAGCACAGCATAGAGCTGATGCTGTGCAGTTCACCCTGGCGTTTGATGAAATTCCTGTTGGCACCCTTCCTGTGAAATGGAGGTAAGGCCCTTCCTGGAGAGGACATCAAGGCATGTGCTCACAGACCTGCTTTCACCTTAACAGTGCCACAGAAGGGGGCAATTAATGACGTGAGAGAAGGCCACTTAAAGCAGAGGCAGATCTAGGTGGAGACCCGACTTACTTGGAAGTTGTGAGATGTTTCCTCTGGTCGCGCGTGTGGTGAGCCCAAAGATGGCAATAGTGGTAGAAATGATCTGTGGGAAACTGGTGCCTTGAGCAGATTTTTAGGAAGAAGGTTTGTCATCTGCTTTGTCATCTTGTACTTTTTCCTGCTGCCCAGAGGTAGTGTCCTGTGCATCATCAAAGTCTTGCCACGTGAGGATTTGCCACCTCAGCATGGCAGCTCTCTCTTCAACGGATGCTCCCAAGGTCGGTCTAAGGTGCAGCTGCTTCTGCAGCCCATGTTGCCCTCTCCATATCTTGGCATAGATGTAGATGGAGTAGAAGTGAGAGGAGGCAATACAAATCGTGGTGCAGAGAGTAGATTTGACCTTAAATTCTCAGTCTGAATTAAGTCGAAATGTACTTTTGGATCTGAACAAACTGAAAGCAGAAATGTGAAAGGTTCTCAAGAGCTGTTGACTGCTTTCTGTTTACTAAAGAAGTGGTAGTGATTCATGGACGCCGGCTCTGAAAATCTTCCTGCTAACTTGCAGCGTGAATGTTATTTATAACTGCAGGAAGAAACACTTCTTAAAGAGTGGTCAAAGCCCCAAAGCTCTATCTGTAGCAGGTGAATATTTGCTCACTGTATAGCCAATAGTCATTGCCTGGAGCAGCTTTAATTTAACCGACTTCTCGGTGCTGATAACTGTATCTGGCCAAGGCAGGTTCTCCTGCAGCGCGTCCAGAAAAATCAGATAGTTCTTTTTCCAATGCCAGACACTTCTGGTCCACTGAATATAATTGCAAGAACACGTAGTTCCCAAGAAGGAAAATGCTTACTGTGGTTTTGGTGATAGCTGAAGCTAACTTGGGGGAGGGAAGGATGGAGTGAAGAGCACTCTTGTGTGCTTAGGAGAGCACGTTCGTTTTAAGGGAATTTAAGTTGGAAAGTTGTTGGGTTTTGTTTTGGTTTGTTTGTTTTTTTTTTTTTTCAGTTGAAAACCAGGATAATGTCAAAGTGACATTGACTGGTAGGAATAGTGAAGGGAGAACTAGATCTTTAAAATATAGTCAGTCTTTTGATTAGTCATCCAAAACTCTGCTGGTAAGACAGGCAAAGAAATCTGGGCTTAACCTGATAAATGTCCTTCTAATGGTGGAAAAAGTCAGAAGAACTGAGGATTTAGTTCATGACATCCAGAGACCACGCAGCGGCTGGCAGCAGGCTTCTGAGGAAGAGTATTGATGCAAGTGGAAATAGGAGAATGGAACTGAAAATGCTGCATCCTTACGGATGTAAGGTTGATGTAATGCAGATAAGGGTGCTGTTAGCTTCTTTTTATTGCATAGAATATGCCCTTATCTGACTAAATTACTCTGCTTTGAGATTCTCTTTCCTTGTATTGTTCTTCCTTCATCTATTTCAAGCTCTCTTATGTCATCGTGGGTGGACCTGGTTAGGGTCTGCTCCTGCTTCCACTGAGGCCAAAAGCAAAACTTGATAGATGAGAGGAGAACCTGCCCCAGGACTTTAGGTAGAACCCCCACCATCTCTCTCCAACCAGACTGATGGGCAGCATGGCTTGAATATTTATACCAGATCCCATAAATGTGTGATTATTGGAGAGAAGGGTTGGAGCGAGAATTCTACCCGAGGAAGAGAATGAATGAAAATCCTTAAATTTTGTATCTTTTTGACTGACTCATAGCAGTTAACTTCCCAGAGGCGGGCTAAGCTGTGATGGGTTTTGGTGGAGTACAAGAATGATTTATTTCTGGGATATATGGTATAGAGAGCTTTGTCTTACCCATCAGAAATGTTTCTTTGGGATGAATGACGTCGAGGAGGGTCTAACATTGCTAACTGGCAGTAGCCCACTGTTAATGTATACACTTAGAGCACATCCATCCCTCTCAGTCCAGGCCAGCTTCCTTTCTGAAGGCTGAGTGGAGCACGTCTCCTGCAGCACTCCGAGGCAGTGCTGGGAAACAACAAGCTGCTGCCAAGTTTTGCTTGATGTCCTTTGAAACATCAATGCGTGGACGTGCACAGTGCAGAGCTGTCCCCAGGGGCTGGGGGGGTTATCAGTGAGATAACCTCGGCCGAGCTCTAGCACTAAAAGTGTTTTGCCGGGCGTGACCGCGCGATCGTGACCACTTGTGACTGTACCTCAGCTTTACAGCTTCGAGTGGAAAACTGTCCAAAAAGCAGCAGTTCTCACCGAGGCAGGGTTTCCTGCGGCACGGGTTCGTGTTCATCTCTGTGCCACGGGCTGGCTGGCTGCGAGCAGAGAGAAAGATGCGCCGGCAGATGTATTGACAGACTTCCTCGTCGATCCGTTGGGTTTATGAAGAACGATGAGTTGAAATCAATATGCAGAGCAGGAGTGCTCTGAGTATCTCAAGAAAATCCTTTCACAGTGCTTCGTCTGCATCAACAGGGGGAGAAAAAAAAAACCCCAACCAAAACCAAGGGATGCAAATACCATATTTACTCAGACTACACAATGTGGGGATGGAGCCCAAGAGAAAAGGGGAAGCGTTGAGTGCTGAAGGAGCACTTTCAATTTATTTGATTGGAAATTTTAATCTATTCTGGATGGTTTAACTGTTAAGCTCCAGAGCAATAGGCTCACTTCAGCTCATCGCCTACTAAGTGCTGAGCTTCCACTGGGTGCTCTTAAGTCTTCCAGAGGCCCGTAAGGTTCAGCTCTGTTCTGAAGAGCTCATGGAGAGTAACAAAGAATGAGGAAAGGGAGACTTTCTGACAGCACTATTCCTGGGTTTTTGTTTGTCTTTTTTTTTTTGTTTTGTTTTTAAAAGAACTAAGAAAATAACCCTAAAATTAATTTGAGCTGTTCCCTTGATCAGTGGCTCTAATTTGTCTACTGATTCTCCCGTATACAGCTAGAACGCTATCTACCGATAAAAGTTCTCTTCTTTTTTTATTGGTTTCAGGTTTATTTTGGTAGATTATGTTTCTAGGTAACTGTTGAAGCTTATTTCTGGGAAATGCTGCCAGAATACTTATTAACGTGTGACTAGACCCAGGTAGAGTCCCGTCTGAGAGCGTGGCTGCTCCGTGCATCCTCTGCGAGGGGCAGTAACGGCTGAAGTGTGCGAATCCTCCCAGTTCCCTGCCTGTGCTGGGCCTGGAAATAACTCTGTCAGCAGCAGAAATGTCACAGTGGGAAGGTCTGGCTGAATGTGCCCGATTCCGTTTATCTAAACGAGCTGTGATCTTGGATTTAACATGCTGTTTCATAGCTGAGATAAGAGGCACATGAATTAGATTACTGTTGGAAAAAAAAACCCCAACCAAGAGGGGTGCTGATAGAAATACTTCAGTGAGAAGTTTAGCAGAGCATTAGCAAGCCTTTCTCTGTTTATGACCAGCAGTGGTCAAAGTAGTATCCTGCAAAAGATGCTTTCCACGTGAGAGGAATGGCAGTCATTAAAAGAGCATCAATCAGATTAAGTGTAGGGGGGTTTATTTGCCTTTCAGTCTTCAGATGTGGGTGCAAAGCTTTGAGCAGCAGCTCGGCCGGCAGGAATCTACTGCCTGAAATGGGAGCAGAAGATGTGGGCAGAGGTGCTCCTGTCTGAGTGGCTTAGGGGCTCTCCAGCACCCCAGGAGGTGACTGTCCCACCTCTCAGGGGTTACAGGAGCGCTCCTGGCCCTTTTGTGACCATGTCCCCGCGGAGGGGACGCTCCACGGAGGGGCAGTCGCTTGGATGGTGGGGGTGGGTGCCAAGAACTCTCCTGCCTGTGCGTGGAGAAGGAGACCGAGGGGTGACCTCATTCGTGTTCAGAAATACATGAAGGGTGAGTGTCAGGGGGCTGGAGCCAGGCTCTTCTCTGGTATGCCCAATGATAGGAGCCGGGGCAACGGGTGCAAGCTGGAGCAGAAGAGGTTGCGCAGAAACATAAGGAACAAGTTTTTCACTGTGATGGTGACAGAGCCCGGAACAGGCTGCCCAGGGAGGCTGTGGAGTCTCCTGCTCTGGAGACATTCAAAACCCACCTGCACACATTCCGATGTGACCAGCTCTAGGGGATCCTGCTCTGGCAGGGGGGTTGGACTAGATGATCTTTTGAGGTCCCTTCCCACCCTTAACATTCTGTGATGCCTGGATAAGAAGGTGCAGCATCTGAGCCCTGGTAGAACTCTTGCAACTCTTGTGCTGTCAACGGTTGGCAGCCGACTGGTTTGACTGTGCAGTCACTTAGGCAGATTTCTGATGCTGTTCTTTCAGGAGGACTTTTTAGATACTACTTCCTCTCCCTTCTGGTCATTTCCTGTGCATGTAAAACTTCTTGAGCCATTTCTGTTCTTTTTCAAGGCAACCTTTTGGTCTGTGGTCCCCACTGCTTGGGGCACCCTACTGACACTCCCAGGGTTCAGGGAAGTACAGCCATGAGAATTACTGTTAACAATGACGATTGCTTTCTTTCTGTGTATACATCATATGCAAAACATCATCTGTTGTAACTGATTCTGCTGGTTTGTGTCAGAGGTGCTGATGAGCAGTTCCCCCCCCCGTCCCTGGGATCTAAGGACACGGGTGCTTAATTTTGTCGTGGTACCGGTGATTTAGTTGTGAGGAGCCAGGAGCTGCAGGGCACAGAAGGAGTTCTTCTGCAAGGTCGTGGTGGGTAGAGCTGAACTGCCGATGAGCTGGAGGGAAGGGACTGTCCCAGCACTCCGATTGTACTGGGGGGACTTTCTAATTCCCACGTCTGGGCGGATGGCTGTTTTCTGCACGCCGTGGTCAGGGACAAAGGCGTATTCCCTGGACAGGATGCCAGGAAGTTCAGGAGGTGGGATGGCAGGAAGCAGTTTCACGATCCTGGGCTACCGCTGGTGGAAAAAACCTGCCCTTGCTTTTAAATCTGCTTTTGTTTTGTGTTGGTGAGGCTTGTGTTTAATTCCGTGGTATGTTCAGTGCAGTACATGCCATCTCTCTAGACAGCTGCACTTAGTCTTACTGTTATCACCATGGCTGTTTACCAGTGATAAAGGACTAGGATCCTGGTACTTGGGAACTGGGCAACACTTCCATGTGGATTTGTCTCTTGCAACGTAGGGAGTTGAGGCAGTATGTGAATCTGCCTCCTTGAAGACCTAAAAGGCGTTTTTATTGACTTCTTGGGCTTTGTGAATTCCTGATGGAGGAATGAAACAAAACCCCTGGGAAAACTTCCCCTCTCTGCTTCGTTCTATCTTAATAGCTGCCTCCTATGAACTGAAATGGCTCCCTGTGCCATTCCCTTTCCTTCTTTTAAATATAAGCTGGCCTGTATTAGGAATAAGTATGTGTAAGTACATATATAAGTACAGAATAAGTACAGTTGCCTTAAATTGAGAGGCTCTGTTGTTGCCAAACCTCCTGTTCCTGGCATCTCTGGGAGGTGTTCTGCCCAGCAGAGACACTCGCTGTGCCCGTGATGCATCTTCTGTGCTACAGTCCCCTGGCAGTGGCCTTCCTCGTGCAGAAAAGCAGGGTTTGGGTAACTTACACTAACAGCCTTTTAGAGCTGATTTAAGGGAGAGTGGTGATTCTCCAGCTCCTTTCACAAACGCCGTCGTACGCACCCCGACTGCGCCTCTCCCCACCTTTCCTCACCTGTTGAGTCTGCCTTTTTCCTTCCTGCCGTATGGAAAACCAGCATAAACCTGGGGTCTGGGTGACTGCAGGCTGCCCACTGGCTTTGGCAGCCTTGGGTCTGAGTTGCTGAGGTCTCGCCCGGGCTATTCTCAGCTAACCCCTGAGCTAATGGATGCAGCTTCCTGACGTAAAAGCAGACGAGAAACTCTGGCCGGGGGCTGAGCTACATCAGGCTGCGCTTTCAGAGGTTAAGCTGATTGCAGATCTCTCATAAATAAATCTTTCTGTATTAATAAATAAATGCTTGTGATAGTTGCTTTATTACAGCGCACGGAACCTTTCGGAAAGAAAAATCTCCTGAACGAGCCATTTCTGCGGTCCCTGCTGACTTTTAAAGATTGGTGTCATTAGCTGAATTTTGCCTTGCCCATTAGAATGGAGCGTGCGCTCTTCGCTCGCACGTACGGCTGGCGATGCTCTTGGAAGAGTGGGGAGAGAGCTAAAATATTCTGAGCTACTTGCACTGCTCCTTGTGGCAGTCAGGCTCATGGGTTTCACAGAATGTTAAGGGTTGGAAAGGACTCTGAAAAAATCTAGTCCAGCCCCCTGCCAGAGCAGGATCACCTAGAGCAGATCACACAGGAACATGTCCGGGTGGGTTTTAAACGTCTCCAGAGAAGAAGACCTCACAACCCTTCTGGGCAGCCTGTTCCAGTGCTCCATGACCCTCACAGTGGAAAAAGGTTTTCCTCATGTTTCTGTGGAACCTCTTATGCTCCAGCTTGCACCCGTTGCCCCATGTCCTATCATTGGACATACCAGGGAAGAGCCTGGCTCCATCCTCCTGACACTGCACCGTGTCCTATCATTGGGCATACCAGAGAAGAGCCTGGCTCCATCCTCCTGACTCTTACCCTCTATCTATTTCTAAACATGAATGAAGTCACCCCTCGGTCTCCTCCAAGCTAAAGAGCCCCAGCTCCCTCAGCCTTCCATCATAAGGGAGATGCTCCACTCCCTTCATCTTTGTGGCTCTGCGCCAGACTCTTTTGAGCAGTTTGGGGGAGGGTGGGCAGCCTTTCAACACGGCCGTCTTTTCCTCGGGTCTTTGAGAGGTTTCCGTGCTGCAGAGCGTGTAGCGGTTGTTGGTCGGCTGTGGAGACCTGGCTTGGTGTCTGCTGCTGACTCATTCTTCCTGCAAAATGCCTCTTAAAGAAAAAATACATTCTCTATACATTACAAGTAGTCAGAGTCCCCTTTCTACAGGGAATGATGCTCGTATGGAAATCGATCTCGCCTAATCCAAATGTAATAATTAAGATCTGCTTAATTCTGCAGTGGATTGCTGGGGAGACAATAGCTTGTTCTCTGAAACCATGCTTTGTCTTTTGAAAATCATCTTACCAATTTTACACAAATGCCATAGTGCAGCCCGCCCTTATTAGCCACTGATTAGAGGGTCCTTTATGAAGTGTTGTCTGTTTCTGACATAATTTAATTAATATGGAACCGGTAAAATTCCTATGGAAACAAAACAGGAGCAGATTCAATACCAGATAAATGTGTGTCTGGGCTATGGAAGCGAACACAAACCGGCTTTCTTCACGGAACCACTAGAAGAAGAAACAAATCTAGAGGGACGTGGTTGTATGCCTCGCCTAGGAATGTATGTTTGTGGGTATAATTAAACTTTAGTTAATAACACATTGTCCTCAGTCTTGGCGAAGAGCTGTGTTTGGGCTGTGGCTACGTGTCTAAAGCATTTTTACTGGATTAACTTCGCTGTGTGGCACGGGCTAGAGCTTTCAAAGCCCTTCCAGCTCTTGGGTGGCTGCCTTGCATCTCGGCTCGTTGCTCGGCGAGCACGGTGAACCCTTCCCTACGGACGGTTGATGAAGAAACAGGCAACCATCCCTGGCACTGACCTGCTGTAGGAGGCAGCGGGTGAGCTGGAGAGACAGTCTTCAGTAGCAGTGTGTGAGAGGAAGGGTGAAGTGTGAAGGTGATGCTTCGTGATTCATTTTTTTCTTTGCATTGCAAATCTTGTTTCGTAAGTAAGCTGCTTCCACCGATGCATTAAATGATTTATTATCTCTTGGAGATTTTCTTCACCCTGGGGAAAAAAAAAAACCCAAACCCAACAAAAGATGATCAGTGTATTTTAAAGCTCCTTGCTGAGCGTTCTATGATTAAGTTGTAATTTTGAAGCGATGCATTTGGGCATATAATTTTCAAACCCGTCGTTGGTTTCGGGGATCACGAATATTGGTTCCAGCCGTAATGAAGTAATATCCTATGTTCCCATCATCATGTGTGTCTTTTGTTGGAATTATTAAATCACAGTGGCTGTGCCCATAATAATGTGGTCGTTTGCTGGAGTAATGTAATTGTAACGTGCCTCTGGGCTGGAGTTAAAGGGGGAGGTGGTGCAGGTGGCTGGCGAGACAGCACGGTTCTCACGCTGATCTTCCGCAGCAAATTCCACCGCCGTAGAGCGGCAGCATATTTGTTTTTTAATGGAACGACTTGTGAGCAAACACGGGGATGTTTATGATGACAAGGAAAGCAGGAGAAAAATAGAGGCTATAAAATCCCACTCGTTAAGGGGTAGCAACGTGGGTAATTGGCTCAGTCAGGTGCGTCTCGGGGGAGGAGGTGTGGATGTGAGATCTGGCGATGCAACTGCCCGAGCCGTTACAGGCAAAACACTTCACTCCTTTGCACCTCTGAAGGCCATCTGTAGGGTAAGCAGCTGTCTGCCTGGGTGGTTTCATGAGGCAAAGTGCCAGGCGAGGACTCGGAGATCCTCTGATGCAAAATGCTTCACAGATGAAGTATTTATTTCCCCTTTTGAAGGGAAAACATGCGTGATGGTTTCTTGACTCGGGCTGACTGCACCAATTCAGATATAATTTGATAAATGAAGTATAAAGGCTCAGTGAATGACCTTCTGTAAAATACAAGAGTGTCTGAACCATTTGTGCTTTAAATCTTGCTCCACGTCTTTGTATTTCCTGCTCGTGCTGTTCATTAGTCTCCTGTGCCCTGTTGTTTTTGGGCTGATAATGGATAGCTAAGTGGTGCACGCTGAAAAGAGAATTTCTGTAGGAATAAAGCAGTGTGCTTTTCTCTGCATAAAATGTCTTGTGGATACGGGGGCAGAAACCTTTCTGTTTTCCCTTCTTTTGTGTTGTAGCCGAGTCCTGGAACGTATCAGTGCTCTTTACGTATCCCCTTGAAGTGCAGTTTATTGAGGCATCCCTTCCCCCCCACCCCTCGTGAAACTTTACCCAGCACAGACTCTGGTTTCTTTCCAAATGAATCATGGGGGTTTTACAAGCTGTAAAATTTCTCTGGGGAGCTTAAGGGTGTGACCAACTTAGAAGCACGGATGAATTTAATTATTATTTATTATTTATTTTAGCTTATGCATTTGGAGGACCAAAGTTGCCTGCCTGGCTGGCTGGGCTTTGCTTGAGGAAAATGTTATCTCCCTTCCTTCCTTAGGAGGTCTTTGTCCAGCCCTGGGGCTGCTGGAAGCTGATTTGACCAGTCCACCTTAGTCCAAGCCACTCTTCTCCAGCCCAGTTTGACCACTTGGTTGGTGTTCCCCGTTCAGGAGTGTGGTGTGAGAGCCCTGCAAAGAGGACCGTGGCTTGGGCGCTGCTTGTTCCCTCGGGCTTGTCACTGTGCCTGGTGAGCTCTTCTGCCAGGGGGGTGTAGCTGGGAGCTTTTGCTCGCTGGTGTGTGCTTGCCCTGCTGCAAATGCAGCACCGAGGTCTGTGATGCGCGGTCCTGCTCTGTCACCACCTGGACTTGGCATCTGTGAGCAGTCCCGGGCAGAGCTGGCACGTCCTCTCCTCTCTGGCATGTGAACTGGGCTGGGAAAGTCTGCAAATCAAGGGTGTTTCCAGTATTTTTGAGCTCTGGGGAGGAGCTGCTTAGGTGCCCTCCTTGCATGGTGTCCCTGGTAGTTCTTCCCGGGTGTCTGCTGCCAGCCCCTCTGCTCCGACTGCACTCGGAAGCAAGTTGGCTGCCCTGAAGAGAGATGTTCTCTGGAGCAGGACACTGGCCAAGAAATCTGGAGCTGGCAGAGGACAAACCAAGCAGGTAGGAACTGTCAGGAGCTCTGGGAAATTAGAGGAGAATCTTTTCCTTTTTTTGGCATATGCCAAGAGTAGGTGGTTCAGAAAGGGAATTCCTGGCACGGCACGATGGCCACCTACCCAGCTGCCCTAACAGGATGCTTTTGCCAGGAACCTTTGGACCTGTTCTTGGTGGAAATAAAATCCAATAAATAAAAGACTTGTTACTATAAATAAAATCAAATTAGAATGATCGCCTTGAGTCTCTGGATGCACCTTCCAGGGTCAGCATTTGTTCCTTTCCCCCTCTCCAGACAATGAATGGAGAAAGAGGGAACCGTCAGCGTGCGCAGGCATTAGCCAGGCAGCGTGAAGGCTCAGAATAACTTTCTTCTGCGAGAAAAGAGATATTTTTATGACCTGATTTTTTTTATTTTACTTTCCCCCTGGTGGGAGAAAATTACTGGTGATGATAGTTGGTAGACCAGCTCCTGTTGGGAAGCACTGAATGGAGGAAGGAGTTATTGAAGGAAATGCGTGGCAAATTCCTTTATAATGCACTTTTATTTTTTCCCCCTTATTTAAGGAGGTTGTTTATAACTAAGAGACCATTAGCACCCAGGAGGTAATTTTCTTGCAGCAGTACCTTATTGAATGAAAACTTGGGAGTCTGTTTCTGGATGGTGGCCTTAGGAACAGCTCCTGGATAATACTGTACCTAAGCTTTTTCTTTTCTTTTTTCTTTTTTTTTTTTTTTTTCCCTTCATTAAATGGAGGTTGGTGCAGTTCCTTCCCGTGCAGTTTAAAGAACAGCTTTGTGAAGTACATGTCAGCATTTGAATTATGCTTTTCATTTAGCCCATTCTAGTACTCTTACCCCCAGGGTTTCTAGAAGGTTTCTCAACAAATCTTCCCCCTCACCCCCTGCAACTCAGAGACAAAAACCCAAGAGCTCCTTTGCATGCTGCCTGGCTGCTTTGCCTCCCTCTTTGATACTGGTAAAGAAATGATGTGATTTTTGCAAAGGATGCTAAAATCAAGAGGGGCAGAACCACACCATAAAGATTCCTAGTCAGGTTACTGCCCACGGCTCTCCCTGTACTAAGGAGCAGTCAGAACTCATCAGTCTAAAACCTCTCGCTCCAAGGGAGTAAACAACACAGATGAACTGGTGTGGGGTGCTAAGCACTCTGCAGCCCTTATGTGAAGTGGGTTTTGTTACTTCTGGTTTAAACACCGACCTGATACTACTAATCCTGTATTTAAACAATCTGCTGAATTTTCCCCACGGTAGCAGTTAAGAGATAGGAGGAAGAAGTGTATGGGGAACCCAGAGCACGGAAAAGATTGAGGAGATCATTGCTAGAACAGAGAACCTGTTTGGTTTTAAAATAATCTTTCACGTGCTCAAAAGAAAGGTTGTATATTCCCAGCTAGCATCGCCCTTAAAATCTTTCAGGGTTAGCAAAAGAACAAAACTTCTCTAGGTGGAAAAAGCGGTGAGGAAGGTCATCTCTATTTTGCATCTTCTCCCTTGAAATCCTTCCAGCAAAATGGGATGGTCTGGAGCACACCGAGCTACCCCGATGCCGAGGATGTTACGGGTTCTCCGCGTTGCCAACCCTGATTTTAGCTCCGCTCTGCGCGGTTCGTGCCGATGCTGAACCCGACTGTATTTGTACCTCGGGTAGCAGTCGTTCCACGGCTCCGCACACGTGCCGCTCCTCCTGGAACTCAGCTGGCAGCCCCAATTTGTACTCCCCACAATAAACCAGCGGGGTTTGCGTGGGTGAGGGACCGGTGGGAGGATGCTGGCAGCTCGGAGCGCTGCTCTGCTCCTTGCAGCCTCTTGGAGGCAATGGGATGGGAGGAAGGGGAAGAGAGCTCTCTAATTCCCTCGCTTTCCATTGATCAGAGATGGCTCTGCATTGCACATTACCTTCTCTCCTGCACTTTCTCTGTCGAAGGACTCCCAGTCCAATTTGTCAAGGCAGAGATTTGACGCGAGTCCAGATGCACTTGACAGCAGTCTCTCCGCTGTCAAAACCTCTCCTCCCGTGATAAAAACAATGCTTCTCTCCTTCCTTCCTGTGGCTTTTAAGAGAGACTCGGCATCCCGGAGTTGTTCTGGGGAGGAAGTGTTTTTTTTTTTTACTGCATGCAAAGCACTTACCCGTTTTCCATTTTAAAAAAATTGACACAAATTTGTGTAGCCACAGAGAAATGATCTGGATTTATGCTTCCTTTAATTGGGCCGTGTAAGATTTTATTTACCGATTGTGTCCGAGGGGAGCCGTCGAAATATTGCAGAAAGAGTGAACGTGTCCACTGCGGTAATGTGCTTTTGCTAAATGCATTATGGCGTAGTTACGGAGTCAGGAAGAAGCCTTAATTGCTGTTACGAAGCCATTAGAGTCTCAAGCAGCAATCTGAGGTCTTGTTGCAGTTGTGTTTTCGATTTCTTCGCCGAAGACTTCAGCACAAAGGAAGAAAAAAAGGTGCTTGTTTTAGAGGATAACATATGCCTTTTGTTTCTTCTGCCTTTTTAAAAGGGTGCAGAAGCGACAGCGGGTATTGGAGTGGGATGAGAGTGAGCTCCAGGGATTCACATAAATCAAAATTACCAGCTTCACACCGAGCACCCACCGCTCCCGTGGGCAGGGGAGCCAAGGCCACGTGGTCTGCTGAGCGTTGGCTCCAGTTACCCATCCTCATAGAGCACAAGCAGTCGCTGAACTTGATTCTCCTATCTTAAAAAGGGAGAGCTTGATCTTCGGGAGTCTTGTGTAAAGCTAAAGGCTAGGGAAGGAGAAAGGCTGGTCTTGAAATCTTTTTATTAATAACAATTGCTCTGGGAGATCAGTCAGTGTTGGAACCTGACCGTTAGTCAGTGTTACAGCTGACTATTCTGCCAGCAATACGTGCAAAGAAAGAGTTTAGTTTTCACATGTTCATCTTTTTATCTTCTAAGTTATTCAGAGAAGGACTTGTTTAATGCTCAGTCACCTGGTTTTTTAGTGCTTTGTAAATGTCCTTTGACTCTCCGCATTATTTACAGCAGATGTTAATTGAATCGAGTGAACTTTGTTCCCCTTCAGGAGAGAAGCATCTTCATTTAAAAAACAAAACTGACAACGCCGTGGTTGTAAATCAAAGGTTAACAGGCACAGCAAGGGGAAGGTATTGTTTGCTGCGTTGTTAAATTGATACTGTGCTGCTTTCTTAGCTGGAGTATTTCTTTAGTGACGGGAAGGTTAAGTACAAGTTGTACCGTTACTAGAACGGAGGAATGAACCTTATTTACGAGTGTTTTTCTGAAGGCGATCGCTGAAAATGATTGCAGGTGCAGCGTGGTGCTTTCTGCAGCAACTGCGGGAACCTGCTCGTCGGTTCAGGGCTTCAAGCAGCCCCTTCCTTTCATCTGGGGTCCGAGCTGGATCTGAATGTCCTCAGTTTGGGCTCTGGCTCTTGTCCCCTCTTAGAGAGCACCGAGGTCCTTGGCTCATAAGCTTTTGCTCAGGAAATCCCCGGTGGAAAGAGCCCTTCCCAAGAACAGGCGTATTCTTGGTGTACCAAGCTCCCAGGGCAGCCAGGCTGGGAGGATGATGACCCCCATGTGTCGCACGGTGGGGGTTCGGAGCGGTGGGTTGTGTTTTTCCTGCCGAGTCTGGGATTCGGCCTCTTCCCTTGACACTCGAGATGATTTTAGAGAGCTCAAGAACGTCTGCTCAGTTTGTTGGAGCGGTTTTGTCCTTTCGCAGAAGCGTGTTCGTCTTTGCCGTGGGACGAGGTCTAATGTGGTTTATGGAGCATGTGCTCCTAGACTGTTTTTCTGGTTTGATTCAGTTACCAGTAACTAATTAATAATAAAAAAAAATTGTCAAGAAAAAAAAAACCAAACCAAACAACCTCCCCCTCCAAGCACTTACCTATTCTAAGGCTGTGTAGTTTTTTGAGTTTGTTTTTCCCCACTGTGTGCTTTCAGCATGCTGAGCTGGGGAAGGTGATGATGATAAATATTACCGCCTTGTTTCTGAAAGCTCTCGGGTAAGATCTCTCACTGCAGCATCTGAGAGCATTACTGGAAGGATTCTGAGCTCTTACAACAACGTCTCTGGTGTAACGGGTTTTTTTTTCTCCTTTCCCAAAAGTCTTTGCCTTCCCCCCCGTTTCTGGGCAGAAGATGCTCATTAGCAGAGAGATTCGGGTGTCAGTGGAGGTACCAGGCTCCCGAGTCGTGCAGCAGGCAGCGCGTGCAGAGACGTTTTCACTCCGGTTTGGGAAACCTGAACGCTTCCACTTAGGATGTTTGTCCTGATTGCTTGTGAGAGGCTTTGGTGTTCTGAAATCGGGGTTGACTTCTTGGGAGTCTGGCGTACGGCATTAAAATTCTCAGAGTGCTACATCACTGTAGAGTGACAACACTCTAGATTAAATCTAAGCACTACTACTCCCAAGGAGATAGGCTAAGTATTCTTTCCTCTCCAGAGTACTCTACTCTGAATAGCTCTACAATTAAAATTGATATATCTTTACTTGGTTAGTCTAATACCTATTATTTCCTCTTTGTTTCAAATTTGAGCAGTTTGGGCCAATTCACGCTTCAGAAATCTAATTTAAATGAAATTGTTCACAGCTACAAGCTTGTAAATTGGTTAACGTGAAGCTCTAAAGAACCGCTGGAAGAGTCCAGGGAAATTTAACAAGGTGCCTCCCCCTCTTTCCATGTCTGTTCCCGTCCAGGCATGGTTCTTGTTGGGTTCTCATCGTTCCGGATGGTCTCACCAGCCTTCAGCATAGTCCATCCTAAATTGGGTGTGTATGTATTTATTTATTTCTTCAAAGGATTTGGAGTTGATGTCAAACTTGCAGTCTCATCTTGTTCCACAGTTTTCTAGTTTGTTAAAATTCTCACCAAAAGGTGCCTGGAGTAACTGCAGTGACGTTGCTGGGGTTGCATTTCCACTGACAGGTTTGAAGGCATGTGCATGTCAACTGGAGCTGCCCGGCTTGTCTGGGAGTTTTAGCCCGTTCAGCTCTGTCCCTTGGGAGATGCCCAGGGAGTGTTTCACTGCAGCTACGCACACACGTTAGCAGATACTGAAACCAGCTGTTTGTCTTCAGACATTTGGGGCAAACACCAGCAGCAAGTGGCATGGAGGATGAAAAGTAAATTGGCCTTCTAAAATCCTTCCAGCTTTAAGTATTATGGATATAATTAGAAACGCAGGCAAGGATTATTATCCTATAAGTGCCTTTCTGGTCTCTTCTGCTTTTGTAACCTTTCTTTTTTTCATCTGTCGTTCTCTTCTGCTGCATCCTTTCTCCTTGCAGCCAGGCATCTCCACCACCATCTCCCATCGCTGCGGAGTCTGTTTGCTTTTCCCCTCTATTTACGTCACAGCCGTCGCCTTTTGGCTCTGCACTGGTGTTCCCGTGAAGCCACCATCACTCAAACAAACAGGTAGTTCATATTGCTGCAGGAAAATGAAGAGCAGCCCTCAGCAACTGCTCTCTCCCCAGGCTGTACATCTTCCCCACCCTGCTGCGTGGTAGATGGAAAATTTGGGGGTTTTGGTTTCGGTTTGGTTTTTAAATTGCCTTGGGAGTGGAAAGTTTGAACCTTTGTGTATGGTCCCTGCAGGTGCTGATGGATGAAGCAGAATGGGTCTCTTGGAGCAGGGATGCAGCTCTGGGGGGGAAACTCGCTCTTGGGCAGGAGCTGCCTGGGTGTCATGAGAAGGAGAGCTGCTGCTCTCCTGGAAGAACACACCCCCATTTGCCCAGTGATTGCTGTTAGTCATCTTTAGGGCCTTTTACATGCAGCAGAATTGTCTTCCAGTGGGACCTTAAAGTTCAGGGTGGGGAATGTTGTGGAGTGTTTTGTAGCTGCTCTTGTCCCTGCTCAGCCTGGTGTCTGTCACGGGCAACACTGGGAGTCTTTGAGGCTTGATCTACTCTGAAAAGCTTCTTGGCAGAGCCACCTCGCTTAGGAGAGGTCTCTTATTTTCCCCCATCACTGCCTGGTTTGACAGTTACTTTGATTAGGAGTGTTCAGTTCTCACCAGCATGTTCCCCTCTGCTTGTGGCGTCGTTATCTCCCGACCCTGACCAGTAAAAACCCCAAGAGCCCCTGGGTGGGAAGGGGAGATACCCAACCTACCAACCCCCTGAAAATACTCAGGTTCCCTGTTTCTCTGATGCAGCTGAGATGTTCAGCCTTGCCCAAGGGGAAATCGATGGTGTGTTTGGACTCCCTGTTGCTCTACGTGTATGTGAGTTTGTTCATTTTATTTAAGGAGTTGGTACATAATCAGTCTTAAAATTAACTGCCTGCCTGTTGACTTGTCACCCTGTGAATGAAAACACATTGCTTGTAATTTGTTTGACATTATTCTGTCCTGTTGTCGGGCTTCTAATTACATTTAGAACATAACCCAGATGTCTGTCTGTCTCCTCCTGTCTCTCCTTTTTTTTTTTATTATCTCTATTATTATTTATCTTTTTTTTATTGTAAAAGATGGAAGGAAATATATCTCTGAAGCGATGGAAGCCTGTTTGCTCCTCTTGTCTTTCCAAGAGCTTAGTGGGTGGTTGCAGGTTTATCTCTGTTCCTTTTAAAAGGAGGTGTCAGTTTGGGCATCCAAAATTACTGGTCTCTTGTGACTTTGGATTGACCTTCTGTGTGCTTCGGGGGTGCTGAAACATGTTTGTGTCTATTTGAAATGATACCGCTTTCCACAAACGAGCGCATTCCCCACCTTATTTATTTTTAAAGAAGAGATAAATTGCTTGTGCTGTTAGAAGTCTAAAATATTAATGTATTTAAATAGAAGAGAGAGAGAGAGAGGCGAGGCAGAAGGGGTTGCCCTTTCAAAATGCACACAAATGAGCAATCTTTATTGAATCCATGGGATGAGCCTGTAGCATTCCCTGCCAACGTGGGCAAAGGAAAACTCAAGCTGCTCAGTGTGAACTTCTATTGCTCAAAACCTATCCTGGAACTTGAGTTTTCCTAGAGCTTTTAATTTTCCAAGCTTTTAAGTAGAAGAAACACCATTTTCCAGTAGCATGCTGGATCACCAAGGTATTCAAGCCCTGTTTTCCAAAAGCATGAAGTCACTTGAACATCAAAAGGCAGCTACTTTCTTAATGGGACTTTTGAAACGCTTTACCTCTGATCCCACTTGGAGAAAGCTGTGTTGGCCACCGAAGAGGCTCCCTTCCCCTTTGTGGTGGTTCTTTTTTAGCTGAGCTAAATTTGCAAGGCAACGGGAGTGTGTGTGTGTGGAAACTGTTCTCAGGGACAAGAAACTTGACACTCGGTCCCCGCTGACTTGGGTTTTTTGGTATTGTCTCTTGCCAGCTTTCCTTCCTCTCGGTTGTGGAAGGTGACTATTAGATTTCAGGGCAATAGAGTCTGCTCTGGCTGGTGCCAGCAGGGGACAGATTTCTCTGTTCTGCTAAATTTTGTTCAAACAGAGCTCGTGACAGGGGAGAAGGAAAAAGTATAGGAAGGACACAGCGGGTCACTGTAGGAAAGAAAAACTGGAAAGCAAGAATAAAGTAAAGAAAGTGTTCAATACAAGCCACAGATGCGACGCTCGGGTGTAGAGACT
Organism: Todiramphus chloris collaris; assembly: GCA_025345505.1. NCBI lineage: Eukaryota > Metazoa > Chordata > Aves > Coraciiformes > Alcedinidae > Todiramphus > Todiramphus chloris. The sequence goes on along the minus strand of JANVCC010000060.1, from coordinate 3,608,184 downwards.
GCAAATTATCTCGTGGTCCCTCCCATTAAATACAAATACATCCCTGATTTTTTCCCCTCCTCATCCCAGCCAGCGGGATCTTAACGAAGGGCAAACTACGCAAACAAATTCCCAGAAGTGCTTCTGCCTCAGCTTGAAGCAGGCTGAGTTTTCTGTTGCCTCTGTTGCTCCGTGTCGGTGCCATGGTGCTTTTTGATCCGCTGCTGTTGGTTCTTGGGGTCTGGGCATCTGTTAGGCGTGCCACCTGCGGCAAAGAGCTTCTGCCCGAGCCGGGAAAGGTCACTGCCTGAATCTGGAGTAAAAGTGCACCAGGGACAGAACCTAGAGCCTGGGTTTTTGTGAAGGAAGAGCTGCTTCCCCGGAGGGACAGAACTGACCTTGGCTAAAATACCGTTGGGCTTTGTGTGCCGAGCGTCTCGATGGGGGAGAGGCTGGAGGGAAGGATCTTGTCTCTTGCGGTTCCTCTCTGATCCCTTCCTGCTTTTGTTGGCAGTTAACAGTTAAAGAGGGGAAAAGGCATTTCTGGCTCTGAGCATCTGGGCCCAAGCCTGGCTGCCGTCTCCGTCAAGGGTCTGTTGGCCTCAGCTGCCTCTTCAAGATCTTGGCCTTTATAGGACCTGACAAACACGAATTAATTGATGACTCACCGGCGTAACGATGTCAGAAATGCTGGTTTTATTTTGCTGTGCCTGCATGTTCTTCAACCTGTAACTATTTGCTGCGGTTTTTAGCCCGGAGAGAGGTTATCGTGTCCGCGTTTGGCGAAGGAGGAGAATTGTGAGTGTGCTTTTGGAGGGCGAGCGTCTGCGGCGCAGCACCAAGGCTCGCTTCGCCCCAAAGAAGGGACATGGGGATTGCCAAGGCCTCGTTACGAGAAGCTGGCTTCAGCCCAAGTGGTTGGTGGAGCAAAAAAGGGTTTCTCTAAAGGTTTGGTGCTCATTTTTTCTCATTTTTGTTGTTTTGGCTTTTTTTTTTTTGCTTTTTTCTTTCCTCCTGAAGAAGCACGAGCCAGAACTGTGCTGCCTGCCTACGTTTGTAGCCTCGAGTTTGGGAAAGCTGTCTGTCCGTGGGGTTTTTCCAGGTTTGGGGCTTACAGTGGTGAGTTAATTCTCGGATTGCAAGGGGGGGAGAATCCTCGAAGCAGCCATGGAGCGAGAACACAGTAAGCCATTATGGGGAGGAAATCTTAAGAAGAAAAAAAATGCTAGTTCATAATTTAGATAACGAGGTAAGGAATTAGAAGCTGCAACAAGACAAATTTCTTCAGTTGTCTTTGTGTTTATTAGTTGCTGTATTCACCAAGTGTGGTTTCCAGTCTGTATAGCTTTTTATTCTATGATGAGAAATTCCATTAATAAATGAAAGGATTTGATAGCAGAAGCCACATGTTTTCCAGCCTTCAGCCAGGACCAGGTGTCAGGGAAGCGTGAATCCCCCGACGTGTCTGTGGGAGCACATACAGCAGCACAGAGTGAAATGGGCATCGCTGTGGGCGCATCGCACGCTGCACGGGTCCCCCTTCATCTCTGCCTGCTTTGTTGTGGGCAGTCTCTCTTGGGTCAATATAGAAGTAGCCAAACTCTCTGGACTGGGTGGGGAGTGTGTTTTGTGGGGTGTTTTTTCTAGTTTGACTTTTCCGTTCCTTTTAACCATACATTAGTGTTCTTCAGCAGGAAGGTTGGGTATTAATTATATGGTGTTCAGCCTCTCCCTACCCTCTTCCTCTCCCACTGTGACAACAACATCTGCTTCATCATTTTTGGTAAGAATCTTACCTTTGCAAGAAAAAAAAACCCAAAACAACAAACCAAACCAAAGAAACCCCCCCCAAACCATAATAAAACCCAACGAGGCTGTGAAGAAATGTCGATGTAATTTGAATATGTAACACACATGCTGGAGCTTTCTCTCCGTACCTGCTACCTAATTTCCCTTCTCTCAATAGCTCTGGCTAAAGCCGTGATCTTTCCTCTGTTGGAGTTCTGCTATTTATGAATAGAGCAAGTCTTATCTGAAGGCCTGTGAATGCTTACGAGGCGCGCTCAGATGAACAATGTGCAGAAATAGAAAATAGTTGAAGGACCGAGTCCTCGGAATAACAATTGAGGAGAGATGACCCTGTTGAATATGCGATGAAGCAAACAGCTTTCTGGCTTGTCAGCTCTTGGGTTGCTGGCCCGGGTGAGGGGAAGAATGTATTTCTGTTCCAGGACTTGCCACGCAGAGTTAAGGTCAGCTAGGCACTCTGAGGTGATCTCCTCCTCCTGAATCCTGCTGATCTTACCTGGTTGAAGAGGTGCATTCAGTAGGGTAATCTTCAGAAGTGATGCTGAGGACACCTGCAATGGATAGGACGATTTATTTTCCTTTAGAATCAGTGGTGCTGGCTGAGTTATCCTTCTGCTGCTCTGCTTTCTTCTCTACAACAGGCTGATTTTTCAGGACTAATCCTTAACATGCTCACTTGTAAAACGCTCAGAGGACTTAGTTCTGTCTTTGACAGGGTTATTTCTAATGCTTGTCCTCTTATTGCAGCCCTCCTGAGTGTGTTCGCTAAACCAGGCGTTCACGTCACATTTCATATTCCTCTGCACCCCTGAGCTGGAAGCAAGGAAATGAGAGAGCTTGTTAACCTGTGCTGTGCCTCCTCATCCTCACCAGGAGGAAAGAGCAAAGCAGGACCTACAGTGTTGCACGGCAGAGGCTTCTTGAAGCACTTTTCCAGTCCTGGGAAGAATCCTCAGAGCACAATGTTGCTGCTTATTTAATTACTGTTACCGCGTAGTGAATTTAGGGCAGCATTTTAAGTGTAACTGGCATAAAGGATTTGGGAAACTCATTACTTGTTCTGTTTGTAACAATTGCAGGGTCTCCCTGGCCTGACCTGGGGAAAATAATCTATTTAGAACATTTTAAAAGAAGAGAAAGTCTACAGAGAGCCTGCTGAGGCCAGGGCATTGTAAAATAGGCAGTGGTAACGATGATGTTCTCATTTTCTGCTGGGTGTCTGGAACTTCTGTTAGCAGAGAAGATTTGGTACAGTGGTTTCAATGCAGAATAAGCATAAAAGTGCCCTCAGCTGCGTTTCCAGGAGGCAGCTAACACACATACCTTATCTCTGTAACATTTCAGTGATGATAAGGCATCTGTAGCTCTTTCCGTGACACAGTTTAGTAAATCCAGGAGCAGCCCTTTTATTGAGCTTGCCTGGCAAACTCTCAAACAGTCTGTGAAGCTGCTTTTTGACTTTGCTGCAGAAAGTGATGTGTAATGAGCACTGTAAAACCCGGTCGTGTGTACATTGAGCACAGACTCTTTCAGGCTTGCTGGGCACTGGCTGCTCAGGTTCAGTCTTCCTCGGTCATCCCTAGGAACCTGCTTCACATCAAGGACACAGGCTTCTCTGATCCTTCCCTTTCGCATCCTCTGTGCGTTGTGTGGGTAAATTCTACCCTCTGCCTGGGAGAGGGAGAAACGTGCTCCCGGTGTGCACAGGGAGTGCAGCGCGGGGCCGCGGCGCTGCCGAGGAAATTCAGACCCGACTGGGAAAAGCAGCGGCTCAGCTTGGACTCGGGCAAGCGAGGGCGGTTCCTGTGCACGCAGTGATCACGCTGCAGTAAAGATAGGTATTTCTACTTGGTGTCTCTGGTACTGTCATGAAGCAGTACAGCTTACTTATTAATGTTGACCTTTTCCCTGCCCAGTGAGACCTCAAATCTGCAGCACCACCTGGAAAGATTCAGGAGAACAGTATCCTGATGCCCGTGGTCGAGACCAGTCCCTTTTCCCAGTGCCGTAATCCCTCTCGCGCGACGTTTTCGGAATGGCAACCCTAAGTATGTAAAGATGTGTGTGTTTTCTGTGAGCACAGCTGCTGCTCTTGACCCATCTGCCAGAAATTCTGCTCTTCAGACACAGCTTGCTTCCTCCCGCTGTCTGTCTCCCTGCTCCATCAGAAACAAACATTTGAACACAGCTTTGCTTTAATGCAAAAGGACAACTAACTTTCCTTTTAAGGGCACATTTCAGAGCATGAATGAACCCAAGGATGGGCTGAATCGACTGTTAAATGGGTGTTTTATTTTGGACAACTGTGTAAAGTATTTTTTGCTGTGGAAAATCTATTCTTCCACTGCATAAAAATTCCTTGAGCAAGCGTGTCTCGGCGATGCCAAACCTGGTTAGTGTAGGGTGAAGCTGCTTAGAGTCTCAGCCCTTCCTGATAAAATGCAAAACTGAGTCCACGCTTCATCTTTAATTGAGTTGGGTATTGCTCTGGTACAGGGGCTTTCTCAGCAGCACAGATAATATTGCTAAAGGAGAAAGAACAGTTAATTTTACTACTTAAAAGAAATGGGGGGGGGGAACAAAGCAAAAAAACCCAACACAACCAAATACAAAAAAAACCCCAACTACAAAATGCAAACTTAAGAGCAGCTGCTTTTAAGACACCTGCCTCTCACCTCTGCTAAAAGGGGCATATAACTGAATTAAGGAGGTCTTGGATTACGCAGTCAGGAGTCTTTCCACATCGTGGTCATCTTGCTGCCAAGGGCGTTCTCACGAGATGTCCTCTAATTCTGTTAGAAGTGCTCTTCCAGGAACCGTGTCATTATAGAGCCTGACATTCTGGAAAGCGAATGGCTGTGGCAACGCAGGGTTGTGACTGCTCTCTTGCCTTCTTCGTGCTAAAAATGTCTCTGGAATGACCTGTGTCCTGGTTTGGCTGCTGCTCCAGGCAGCTGGGGACAGTGGCCTCCAAAGGGCTTCTGTCCCCTGCTGATGCTCCAGCTCCCAGGGAGAGGCAGTGGGGAAGGGCTCTGCAGAGCTGGACTAAGCCCTCCTCTGTCCCCCTGGCCTGTCTTCTCTTCAGGACTTGCTTCACCTCGCTGATGAAACGACTGCATTTTCAGAGGTGGCTACAAAGCTGGTAAAGGGTTTGGAGCATGTGTCTGATGAAGAAAGGCTGAAGGATCTGGGGCTGTTCAGCCTTGGGAAAAGAAGGCTGAGGGGAGACCTCATTGCCGTCTACCTGAAGGGAAGGTGTAGTGAGGTGGGAGTTGGGCTGTTCTCCCTGGGGTCAAGGGACAGAACAAGAGGAAATGGCCTGAAGTTGACCCAGGGGAGGTTCAGGCTGGATCTCAGGAAGCATTTCTTTCCAGAAAGGGTTGTCAGGCACTGGAATGGGCTGCCCAGGGAGCTGGTGGAGTCCCCATCCCTGGAGGTAAGAGCCGGGTAGATGTTGTGCTTAGGGTCAGGGTTTAGTGGTTTATGATGGGGCTGGGAGTAAGGTTGGGCTTGAAGATCTTGAAGGTCTCTTCCATCCGAAACTATTCTATGATTCTTCACTGGGTCATCAGTAGACCCCTTGTGATCTTTTCATCCTAGGGGTTAAACTTTTGATGTACGCGGGTGCCGCTGGGCAGGCAAAGCCACTTTGGTCTGTAGGCAGCATTGCCTGTGCCTGGATCTTAACAAAGAGAATATCTAATCATGGGTGAGCTTTCTGCCTTATGGGGCTCTGCTGTGATGGGAAAGAGGGACAGACAGCAGGGAGGAAATTAGCTGCAGCCTTTTGGGCACTCAAGGAGCACCTCTTAACTCTGCTGGGTTTTTTTTTGGTGGGTTTTTTGGTGTGTTTTTTTTTTATGTGTGTGGTTGTTTGTGGTTTATTGGTTGGTTGTTGGTTTTTTATTGTTGTTTTGGTTGGTTGTTGATTTGGGTTTTTTTAATGAGCTGTAGTCTGGACAGTCTGCTTAGCTGCCTCTGCCAATTGGTAAGTGTGTGCTCCTCTAAAGAGGAGCACGTTTGAAACTGGAGTAACACCTTCCTAAATTCCTCCTGTACAGCAGTTCTTCCTGCACAGGAACAGCATTTCAGGACAGGAGTGACTCTGGGGGAGCAGCCCTTGTTCCCTCGGAAGGGCTCCCTAGGTGTGTGCTTTCCCTAGGTGTATGGTGATGCACCTGATGCTGCTACATCCAGAAGATAGCTGGGCCTTTTTATCGTAATCATGTTTGTGCATTCAGACCAATTTTGATGGTTACGAAGGTTCAAAAAAAATCCCAGAGATCTTAATAAGCTCATTTGGTAACTGTTTGTGGGTTTTGTCGTTCCTCTTTGTTGTGAGGACAGAACTGGTTCATGCTGATGAGTGCTGCATGAAAATGATATTATTAGTAATTACTGGTAATTTCTTGTCTGGAAGCTTCAGGTTTGTGGGAGCACTTAAATCCATTTGCTTCTGTATTCCCTCTGGCTTTGCTGTAATGTCTCTCGGCACCGTGTACCTCAAGACACTTCAGCAGTTCCCTTTTCTCCATGGCAACTTCTCACAGTGGTTCCTGTAGCTCAGAGAGGCAGTTCTCTCTCTTTTTCTGCCTTGACGTGGTTTTGCTGCCCGGTCAACGTGCATCACCAGTACTGTCCAGGCTTCCCCAAAGCGAAGGGAGCCGTGCCAGCCCCGGGTCGTTAGGGCTGTCGGTACAGGGCGATGCCTCGGGGATGAGGGGGAAGGCAGAAGAGCAGCATGTGCTTCACATTTTCTCCTCCCCTAAAGATAAATTGTAATTTTCTTTTAAATGGGCTGTGGTAAAGCAGGGGTTTTGTTCAGCTGGCAAAGCTCAGGATTAGTCACGAGAGTCTTGTTTTGTTTTCTTCTAGTGAAGCTGGCAGAAAGGTAAAAAGAAAAAAGTGTGCCATCAAACAGAAATCCCTGGGGGGAAAAAAGCAATCTGAACCCCCCAACTTTTCAAAGAGATTTATGGTATTGCTGTGCTGGGGAGCATCACCTGGCTACAGGGGCTCAAATCCCTCTTCTAGCTTTAAATTGGGGATATTTCTGAGTTTTCAGTCATGTGTGGAAACACGAAACGGAGGTAATCTTACCTGGCATAGCTCAGGAAATGGAAATAAATGGAAGTACTGCCTGCGGGCTCAGTTTGAGAGTTCTTTTTTCCCCCTGTACTAAATACCGAGTGTTTTCTTCCAAGATGATCATTAGAACAGAAACATTTTTATTATCCTCTCAGACTGTGATGAACAGAGGTTGGACTCCTTAAAACCCCTATCTTCTCTTTCGATTTCCTTTCCGGCATCCTAATGACTTCTGCTTCTACCCCTGCTTCTCTATCTCCTTGCCTTTCATCTTCCTGAGGCTGATTGAAAGCAGCCTCGGAGCAGAAGAGCCCCAGGAAGGCGATCGGTGCCGTAGGTGCGATAAGCGGCGCTCGTAGACGAGGACGTCGGGACCCGCGGGCTCTGTTCACTGGCGTGGGAACCCAGCCTGGGGGTGAGCGCCCGCAGGGTCCTGGTTTCAACCAGCACCAGCAAAGGGGCCCAGTTTGAAACCTCCCTGGGAATAAATAGTAAGTACAGCCTGAGATGGACTCGGTGAGGTGGCTCCTGCAGCTGTTGGAGCCTCGGTGGAATGAGCAAGCAGAAAAAGCAGCGAGCCTTGTTCCGTTTTGTGTCTTTATTTATTTATTCATTTGTTTTCTAAGCCATCGTAAGCTTATCTAAATTTTCAACCTGTCTGGAACGGAATCCTGATGACCACACAGTCTCAATAAAGGTCGGATTCCTTACTGGTTGAAGGGGTTGATGCTCTGGGGTGTAACCCAGTGGCTCCTTAGCCCAGGTAATAAGGTGGCAGCATCTTAGATTCCACGCGTCAGCATCTTTTAATGACTTTTTATTCAGGAAGGTAAGTGAAGCTAAAGGGTAAACAGCTCTTTCCCTAAGCAGTGGGCAAACAGCTCGTTCCCTAAGCAGTGGGCTCACGGGCCACGATGAGTTTATATTTGTAGCTTTGTTTTGAATTTTGTTTTTATTGGCTAAAGAAATGCTTACGCTTTTCTGGTGCTCTGTGAACTCAGCTGCTCTGCCCTTCAGTGCCTCTGGACTCGGAGAGGGAGGAATGCATGTTATTTTGTGCCATGGAAGTGCCTGTCTGTTTTCAGAGGCTCGAACTCGGCGAGGTCTGGAAAACCTTGAAATGCCAAAGTATCGGCAGAGTGAGGCAAAACTTTCTTCTTGTCCACATAAGTGATGGGAGATTTGCTCCGATTTGTAAAATCCTAATTTACTTCGTGTAAACACTGATGGAGTTTGGTGTTTGTTTTTTGTTTAGGTTTTTTTTCTTTCATGAACTGGTTCTCCCTCTTTTGCAAGAGGTATTTAACAGCACATGGAAAATGTGACTGACCCTTAGAGATCTGATTCTAGCCCACCAGCCTGCTTTTATTATCCTGCTTGTCAGAGAACACAACATGCTTGCTCTGTCTCCTGTCCAGACTGGCTTTTACGTGCATATCTGATTTTTATTTCTTTCTTTTTAATTTAAACAGGATTTCTATAAAGCACAGTGGCAGTGGAGCTGTTCTCAGGATGCCATTTGCTGTATTTTATAGCTTCTGCTGATCTTTTTTTAGTTTCTTGCTAATGATGATATTGATTGGAGCATGGCATTTTTCGGCAGCTGAAAGGAAAGGTTATGCTATTGCACAGATTATTTTTTTTTTTCCCATTTGTTTTACAGACTCTCTTACAATAATAAACATCTGCAGGCAGCAGTTACCAGAACTCATTATTAAGTAGCTGTAAAACCTCTAACAAGATAAACCGTTTAACGTATTGACTTGTTAGCATCTTTAGCTCTGCTTTTGATGAAGTGGTAGGTAGAGCTTATATTTAGAAACTAATACCAGAAAAAAACCCCATGTCTGTCAGACTAAAGCCTTTTTCCAGGACCCAAAACACAATCTTATTTTATTTTCTTTTTCCCTAAGCAGAAAGTCATGTGCTGTGTAGGAAAGATGCTAGTGGTAAAGCTTTGGCTTACCAAAAACCCCCAAACTAGGGGCAATTAGCTCAGAACATCACAACCATAATAGGAGAGCAAGATGCACACGGTGCATTCTTGCTTGTGGAGCTCCCCGTTCGGCGAGTGGCGCGATTCGGAGCCGAGCAGAGGGAACAGGGAAGGCTGAGCGACGGGAGAGCGCGCGCCTGCGGGAAGCGACGGGAATTTGAGGTGGGCTGCTTGAGCAGGGCTGCTTAAGCAGAGCAGCTTCTCTGCTAAGTCTGCAGGCAGAGTCTCGTGGCACGGTAAGCAAGCTTCTGCTCTTTACTGCGTGAAGATGGTGTCTGTCGCGGGAACGGGGATGGTCCCAGTGACGGTCACACTGGAATTTGTTGTTCTTGGAGCTAATGAGCCTGAACCAAACGTCTGTGACCTTTTGAAAAGCGTTCGTCTCCAGATTTGCTTCCAAAGCTCCTGGAATTTGGCTTGGCTTTTATTTCTGGCTTTTGTAGAAAGGTCCTGTAGCGTGTCGTCAGTTAAGCTCGGCACCGGGTGAGCTGTGGATGTCATTCCTCTCTCTGGAAAGGGTTTGGAGAAATATCAGGCATCTCGGCGAGTGATTCAGTTTGTAACAAACAGCCTCTGTCCGTGTGCGTTCGCGTCTCTCCCAGTAGAGCCAGCTTGCTTCTGCCAAGCACTGGGATAGGACTGGTTTTCCAGAACAAGAGCAGAGCCTCCCGAATTATTTAAAGCCCATCGTTTAGCCTTCTTGGCTGTTTTCTTTCTTTGTCTCTTTCCTTTTCTTTGATGTCACACAAACTCACTTCTCTGGAGTAGGCAAGGACGCAACGGAACATATTTAAGCTCTTTTTTTTTGGTTGCTGGGAGTGGCTTACTGGTTTACAGCTGAAGATGTGTGTGCTGCTGGTAATTATGTGGGGTTTTGCTGGGTGCTTTGGGTTTTTTTCTCTGCAGGGAGGTTTGTTTGATCAAAAGAATCAATGGCTTCTCTTGCGCATTCCAGTATTTATTTGCTTAATTGATCCTGCTAATGAGGAAAGCATGTTCTGGAAGGCTTTACCCAACCTAAGGAAGAGTTAAGAAAGTTCCTTTGTGTTTAGTGACACTATAACAGCAAGAACACCTCCATAAAGAACAGGGAAAGAAGTGACTTATAATGCTCAACAAATTTGTCCTCTGAAACTTCCCCGCTGGGAAAATCCCACCAGACAGCCTGAGGATCCGAGAAAAAGGTTTTGCTGGTGCCAGTTTGATGTTAACTGAGTTACCTCTGAGTGCCTGAGCTGCTGGGGAACTGGGGAGGATCTTGCACGTAGATACTTTTCCCACCAGAATTCCTTGTTTCACCACGTGTGTTTTATCTTGTCAGCTTTTTGAGGCTTTTCTCTTTCCCTCTGTGGTTTCTAGGGAAATGCCATGGGTTTGGGTGGTGTGTAGTAACCCCCATGACTGCAGCACAGTCACTCGCTGTATCGCTGAGCTTGTGCTAATTCTCTGCCTGAATTGTGCTGCAGGAAGGGGGCAGAGGCTGTTTGCCACTAACTGGGAATGCCAGTTTCAGAAATGCCCATCGGAGAGATGCCTTCTCCATCCCCTGGAGTTAAGAAGATGAAGCCAGAATGCTGCAGAAGTTGGCATTGCCGGGCAGGCTTGAGGACGGACCTTACGGTCACCAGTGCCCAGCAGCAGTCCCGGGGATGGGACTGTTGATTTAGGGAGTGGAAGAGGAGAGGAGCTTCTGTGGCTGCCACGTTCTATCGAGTAAAAAGTTTGCCACCTTTTCCAGAAGGACTGGTACGTGCTAAAACATCAGAGGGAGCTGGGAGCCTGCCTAGCTCTGTGCACAAAGCCACGTACATTTTAAAATACAACCTGCTAACATTTCTTCCAGCTGTCCTTAGTGCGAATCAAAGCACTCTGTTTTCCAGTATTTCTCAACGCTGAGCTCACCGGGCTGGGCAGTTGAGATATTTTAGCTCTGCCTGGAGGATTAGTGGTCTCTTAGTGGGGGGGAAGCGAAGCGCCTTGTGTTCCAGCAAACTAGCAACTTGCCATTCACACGCACAAAGAAACCCCAGCCCTCACGTAGTCATGTTTAGCTGATGGTTCTGTGCTGAACAAAGTGTTTAATCTGGAAGTACTGTCCATCACCTTGACAGCTGAAGAGCTTTAAGTGGGTTTGCTGCTTGTTACCATAACTTCTCGTGCGCTTGTCGGCCGTGCCGGCTCCGAGGGCTTCTTCCGAAGAACCCTTCAGCACAGCTGGCAGATGCTGTGAACTGAACTTTAAATGTCTAAATGCATTTAGTTAACTAATCCCCTTCCACTCTGAGGAGGACTTTAAGTGGTAACTTAAGCGTTGGTCCTAGGGCATGTCAGAAGGGGCTGAGGTGGGATTTCAGAGGCTGCTGCCTTTGGTGCGAATACTGCGCTTGGCAGTTTTCTCCGTTCTTTTGTGTGGGACCTTTAAAAACCTCCCCGTGCCTCCTGATTTTCTTCTTGAATGCTCCCGTTGCCTTTGGTCTGGCAGCGTTTCTGAAGTAAGAGGTGCTGGGCCACTCGGGGTGGAAGATGCTAGAGGAACACAGAAAATCATCTACTTTGTCCTTGCAGCCTCCCCCCCCTGCTGCCCCCAGCGCGTATTGGCTTGAGAGAAGAGAGTGGAAGAGCCTCTCCCAGGAGGGTTTCCGGAGCCATTCACAAGAATGCTCTTGGAGAACATCGCCAGAGGTGTGGATAAAGCTGGAGTTATTAATGCATGCTTTTACCACGTCATCGTAGCAAACTGATTTCTCCAATAAATGTGACAAGTTAACCCGGGGCTTCCAGAGAAGCTGAAGGAATTTGTCCCTGAATCCCAGAGGAGCTCAGTGCTGGAAGGTGTTTGGGAAGCTGATGCTGTTTTGAAGATCTTAGAGGTGATTGCCAGGGCAAGGAATACGAGAAAATTACTTCCTTCTCCTTCAGATATGGTCAATTTATAACAGTTTGGTTAATCTGACTGTTCCATCTTGCCTGGGATGGTAGGCAGGTTAGAGATCTGTGCTCTGTTTATTGGGGTCCTTTTGTGCTAAAGAAGCACATGAGCTCATTTTGAAAGTGTAAGAACTTTTGCAGGAGTAAATACTGCAAAGAGGAAAACGCAGCTTTCTCTGCTTTCCCCTGTGACAGGCTTTGGAAATTCAGTCATTATTCTTTAACACAATGTAGTTACAATCCTCTCTGTCAGCATGAAACTGGAAAGTATTCTCAGCTCAAAATAAACTCCACAAGGAGAATAGTTTCCGTGTTATCCCCTATTCAGAAGAAAGCTACTGGACTTTAGTCCTAAATAAAGATTCCAGCCAACTTTGGTGCTTTACAAAGCAGTAGTGGCTGTCCTAAATTTGACTGCTGGCTTAACAACTCCTCTTCCCTGCATTGCTCTTTGCATTGACCAAGTCAACAGAGCAAGTTTCCCATCTTCTCGGGGTTGCTGGTGCTTTCAGTCACTTTAAAGGAGTGCTCTCAGCTGTGTGAAATGTAAGATGGAAAACTTTTCCGAATGTATGGGTTGAGCCACCAGTAAGTCAACAGTTTCCAAAGCCTGCCGTTGTCCTTTTTAACTCTTTAATCCCTCTGGATTAAAAACAACAAACAAAACCAAATGTGAACCTGTGCTTGAGATTTGCTTGGTCTTGATACGGTTAAATGTATTTATTTTGTAAGTAGGAGATGCTTCTAATGTATTTAGCAGTAAATCATCCTCGAAGCTGGCTGTCTGCACGGTGCTTGCTCCTGAGCTTTCTCCTGGCAGGGCTGTTGGCATCTCGTTGCTGAATTTGCAGAAGAGAATGGCCCATCTCTTTAAATTTTTCTCTTCTAATCTCAGTGATCAGCGACTGCATCGCTCATTTCTGCTGCGTTTTTAGAAGTAGCAATTCTGGTTAGCTTGGAACTTGGAAGTTTTCTCTCCCATTAGCTAATTATGGCTATTATGCTCTATTGTCATTATTGTCACTCGGGGCTTTTTTGAAAATTAAGGCTGGAAAGTGACTGCATAACAACGCAAATCATCAGCGAGGCTCCCCGAGCCTATCGTGAGTCACCCTTGCTGATTATAGTGACAAAAATAAGTTTTCTTTCACAACTGTTGTTCACAACTGCAAGCCTCCCAGTTACTCACTGAGGGAGCTGGAGCTGGTTTGTGTCCCAGGTCATGCCTTGGGAAGAGCTGCTGTCACCAGCCCGGGGCCAGGGAGGCATCTTACCCTGTCTGGCTGGGCAACCAACTTCTCACCTCTCTACCTCTAGCCTAGGGTTAAGCTCTTGAGCTTTTTACCAGCTTTTGGATGTTTATGATCTGTATAAATTGTATTAAGAATGCTGAAGCTGAATACTGCGGTCCTGAGGAAGGAGGGGTAGCTGGTTCTTGGCAAAAGCTCATATTTTAGTGGGAGAGCAGAGAGGTAAGGCCCTGGATTTACATAATTGATCATATTTTGGTTTGGGGCTTGCGTTTGGGGTTTTTTTTGTGTGTGTGTGGTTTCTCTCCTTTGTTTTTTTGGTCTGTATAGCTGCACTAAAAGATAGCAACAAATAAGTGGAAGACAGGCTGTGGGATGCAGCGCTCGTCTTCAGGGGAAAAGCAACTAGGAGAGTGGTTAAGGACTTCTTACTTTGTTAACCTCACACCTTTCCAAGAAGCACAATTTCCATTTACCTTTTCCTGCTCCTCCTTGCTTTGTTTTTGCAAGGAATCGTCTCTAGTAGAGGTCAGAGACATTGCCCAGCTTCTCTGGTGCGAGCTACCAGCCCAGTGGAGCTGTCAGTCTGGGTGAGCTGCCTGCCTGCCCTCAGATCTAGACTTCTTCACTTCATAAATAATGCTGCTCTGATTCACTTGCTTGTACCTGTCTTGCTGTTCCTCCTGGTAGGAACAGATCTTTATGTTGTGCTGAGACAGAAACCTGCCCCTGGCAGCGTGGGCTTTGAGGAGGTTACCCGCACGGGTAGGTGTGGTAGGTAGATAGTTATGGGCATCCTTTGAAGCACCCCTTCCCCAGCTCTCAAACACCACACCAGATGAGATGGACCGTGGAGCTGGTGCACAATGGCAGTTTGTATTATTATTTCCCCCCTTCCCTAATTAGTCTCCCCTAATTAGTCTTCCCTAATTAATCTCTTAATGGCTGGGTGCCCTGCTTGCACTTGGGAGTGTTACGAATGTGTCTGTCGGGGGCAGTTGACTTCCAGGATTTGGAAACTTCATAGTACTGTGCTGAAGAGAGGTGGAGGGGGATAAATATATTAGTAAATCACACGGCTGAAGTGGTAGAGGCATCAGTCTGGAATGAGCTTGGCTTGTATCTTAATTGCATAACATAAAACTACACACATAAAATGCTCACCTGAGCAACTGAGACAATCTTTTAGAAGCAGTGTATGTAATTACAATAAATAAATAAATAAATGGCTAGCAGAGTGTCACTAAAAGTAGGGATTGTTAATGCTGCCATCACTTGGGCTTTGCTTTGCTTTCTCCTAATTATCGTGACGGGTATTTTTAGGGTAGCTTTGCAGTTCGTCTGTTTTCTGCCAAGTTGCCTAAAAACGTTGGTCTCGCGTGACACGAATAAGCATTCTCTTGGAAACCGATGCCGTATATATCCTAAACTTCCCCTTCTGCTGCTGTCTGGATTTGTCCCTTAAAACTGCAACAGCAGGAGCTGGAGGAAAGGCGTCGCTTTTTATTAAAGCCTGCGCTTGTGGCTGCTGTCCTCTTCAAAGCAGCTTGGCTAGTCTTTGCAGATGAAGCTGATGGGCTGGAATGGGTTTGTTTGCTTTAACTTTTGGGTAGTAACCTCTTCCAGTTTCTGTTATCTTTTATATGGGCTTCCTCGAGCCTGCAGTGAAATCCCAGAGCTCTGATCCCGCAGTGAAATCCATGCGGTTGAGTCCTTCTGCGCTGAGGTCTTGGTTATAGGACCAATCACGGGGCTGCTGCCGTGCTGCTCTTCTGTGGCACCTCTCCACTTGGTAGGGCTCACTCTTTCTTACTGGAGTCACGGGGCTTTTCTGGTTTTACTTACTTACTTCTTGTAGGGTTGCCCTTACAGGAGTTTTTCTCTGCTAACGTGCCTTCTGTCTGTTGGTAAGACATGTAGGTATGTGTTTGCTCGGAGGTCTTCAGGACTGCGTGTTCACAGAATGTTTGGGGTTGGAAGGGATCTCCAAAGATTCTTGGAGTCCAACCCCCATGCCAGAGCAGGACAAAACTAGGGCAGAGCAGTCAGAAAAAAGTGTTGCTCATGCCCTTCCTGCAGCAGCTCTCCCAGGACAGCCGGCCCTGCTCTGTGGAGCCTCAGCTCAGGTTGACCGAACCCAGAACAAGGCGTCTGTTTGGGCATTGCACTCTCAGAGACCATTCTTCATCTGAAAACTCAAGGTTATAGTGGGAACCTTCTGCTAAAAGTGGAAATTGCTGTATAATCTCAACAACACCTTCTATTTCCGGGCAAGCTGTGAGGATAGTCCTTGGATGGAAAAATTCTTAGGAAAAGGCATCATTTGTGCGCTCTTCCAGACGAGGTAGAGCTCATGGACGAGCCTTTACCTTGTGTGGGTAGACCCAGGGGCTTCCTGGCTGGCTCTTGTGTCCTGCTGGGAAGGCTCCATCAGATACCATCTGGAACTCCTGAAAGCCTAATGCACCGTTTGTGTTATCGATTGCTGGACTTCGCTGTCATTCAGGGTTTTAACTTACTGATGCAAGCAAAATAAAAGCGAGTCTGTGGAAAAGCAGAAATTGAACTTTTAGGCTAATGAAGCTGTATTGTGTCTGACAAACGGGTGGCTAATCTGCTGGAAAAGGGGGAGGGTTGACTCTTAATGAGACGTTATTAGATGTTGAATAGCTGTTAAATTGCTGTATTAATAAAATGGACAATCC
The DNA here is from genome assembly GCA_025345505.1 of Todiramphus chloris collaris. Classification (NCBI taxonomy): domain Eukaryota; kingdom Metazoa; phylum Chordata; class Aves; order Coraciiformes; family Alcedinidae; genus Todiramphus; species Todiramphus chloris. Next base: position 3,592,429 of record JANVCC010000060.1, on the reverse strand, counting down.
TCTCTAGCTTGTCTCATTCTCTATTAATTGAGAACTCCCTTTAATCCATTCTTTTAAAAATTAATTAACGTTTTGAAAAACACTGACTGTAGCAACCTGATTCAGATTAAATGGGGGTTATGTAATGACTGCTTCCTTTAGGTACTTTAGCTGCAATGTATGGACTCTGTTGACAATACCAACTTCATATATGAACACCTTAACGCTTCTAAGGACAAGTCTAATGGGCTGGCTTTTCTTCTTTTATCACAGTGTTTTGAATCAGCAGCAAATAGGAGAACAGAAATGAGATGAGAAAACAGGGTGCCTGAAGTGAGAAGTTAGGTATTATTTTCTGTTTAGCTACCAATTTATGGTTCATAGCATTTGCAGTGAGTTTTGGACTAAACTATCCAAACTGATCTGTGCCTCAGACACTTGCATTATCTGTAGAATGAAGGTAACTTTTACCACTCTGAATAATTAATTGTCCTTTTCTTCTTGCCATGTTGTGGCCAGAGTTGAACTGCTCAAGCCCTTTGGCTCCTCTACCTGCAAGACATTGTCATGCTCTCAGGATATGCCAAAACCTTCGTCTTTTGGTGGTTTTGACTTTCCAGCTGCTGGTTCCAGAGGCTCTTGGATGCCTCCTCTCATGGTCAGGCAGCTCTGGTGCTGTCCGTTTGGGGCCGGCGTACACGCGGGCTCTTCACGTTGCCATGTAAGAAAGGCCAGACCCTGAATCAGGTCACTGTTTACAAAGCAGATTTATGGCAGATATAAATACAACTGTAATGCCCTTTAATGAAGGGCATGTGTGGCTCCTGTAAAGGCTGCTCAGCACTCCTGCTCTCTGACAGACAAAGCTGCAACAACCAGGATGGTGGCTTCTCATGGTGGGAAGCAACTGGCCGGACTGTAGCAAGAATTATAAAGCTGGGATAGGAAATGCACCACTCGGTCAAGGCCTTCAGAGCTGTCCCTGAAATCTGAGCTGCAAGGGTTTGACACTTTCTGCTCTGTGCTTTCCTTCCTCTGTTGTCAGATTTCCATCCTGTGGAGCATCTAGTGAAAGGAAAATTTGGTGCCATAACCCTTTGGAGACCACTTGGTTTTGTAATGTTTTCTGATAAAGGAGACTTCAATAAAGGGCACTTAAAGGCTACTCCAGATACCATTTGGATATTTGATGGGGAACAAAGGAGAAGAGTTTATTTGAACGGGCCTTGGGAGGTCAGGAAACAGCTTTTGTTTCATTTTTTGGTACCCTCATTAAATTTCTGTGTGCAGAACGGCACCTTGTTCTAGGACACCCCGATTGACTTGTGAAGTTTAATTTGTAGTCGGAGAAGACAGTTGAAATCCCATTTAATTTGAGGAATTAAACCACCCAGAATTCCACATGAGTGAGTCCTTGAGGAACATGAGAAATTCACCCTTGGGAGAGCTCTTCGCTTGCCTTGCTGGGCTGAAACCACAGCGTGCGGTCTACGGCTGCCCGTGCTTTTGTTACACCCAGAAATTCTCCATAGGAAGGAGGATTGTTTCCTGGAAAGGAGTCTGAGTGAAGCCACTCTTGACTTTTTGAAACCAGTAGCAGTGGGGAGAGGCTACGGGAGGCGTTGAGCAGCAACATAGGTCAGAATAAAAAAACCAAAGGAATCTCTTCAGACTTTATTCCGGTGGATTTGACAGCTGGAAAGTTTGCTTGGCGATTCCCAAGTTATTAATGCCACTGTTGGGTTCAGAGCACAACTTAATTACATCTGATTGTATCATCCACAGCAAGGACAGTGCTTTAAGTGGTGGTTTGAGCATCTTTTGATCTCGTCTGGTTTCTTTCTTTGTAGGAACAGGAGATCTGTAGCCCCTGTAGAAGAGGGAAGGGTGAGTGCTTGGTTGTGTCTGTGCTTATCCCAATGGCTGTGAAGCCACACGCTATGGCAGGGTGCCTGGGTTGCTCTGGTAGTCTTCACTCAAGTTATTGCATCAATCAGTTATGGATTCACTTAGGATTAGGAACCATAAAAGTTCTTGAAGTTCTAGGTGTTTTCCTGCAGGGAAAGGCACGTCTGCTTGCTACGGGAGATGGGGTGGGCTGTGTGCAGAGAAGCTCTGGATTCTTGGAGAAATTTATTAGCTGTGAGATAATTCCAGGAATTATTTTCTGCAGATATTACTGATAGCTCCAAAGGCAGTTGGTAAGAAGAATAAAAAAAGCTCTTTTGCATTTTATTCTTGCAGAACTGGGTTAGTCATCAGGGAAACTTAATTTAATTGAGCTACCCCACTCCCTCCTCTATTAAAAAGAAAAAAATATAATATACTGTGGCAACAGTTGGACCCAGAAACTCTTGAATCTGCTCCATCACTAATTCTGTCTCGGATGTTGAATCAGATAATTCTTCTGTCTGTATAATGGCCATTGCCCTGGCTCCCGAGGCCAGGGCAGAGCTTTAATGCATCTGTCAAGAGATGTTCAGCTGGGCACCAGCCAGGCACCGCTGCTCGGGTGGCTCTGGAGCAGCCGCTCTGCTACGCGGGCGCTTACTCAGGTTGGGTGACTCAGTCAGATAGTGATGTTTCCTCTTTCCTTGCCAACACCTGCATTTGTCTCCTAAGGCACTGCTCCTGTCCTTGGCTTGCAGCGAATTTGTTTATTATTATTTTTAGGATTTTTTTTTGGAGCCTGCACTGATGGGACTCATGCGTTTCTGAGTGAGGGTGTCCAGGCTGGCCGGAGAGTCTCACATCCCTTTCACGGTGCCGTTTTCTTTCCCTGTTGTGTCACATCTTATTCCACAGCAAGTCTGCAGAACGCTGGAAATGGTAATGGAATTGCACGTCAAGAAAAACCAAACAACTGCAGGGCTATACAGCTGGCCCTGAGTTTAATCTAGAGAAGGGTTTCTAAGCGTGGTGTAGAAACGCGCTCTGCTTCGTGTTCAGAAAAGCTCGGGCAGAAGTTAAATATCCAGAGGTGCAGCTGGCTTCCCTCCAGGGGGGCAACGTCACTGCCGTGTCATCAGCCTCCTCTAGTCCCATTACAGTGTTTTATTATCATTGACTTGAATACTGTGTCCACTTTTGGGCCCCTCTCTCCAAGAAGGACGTTGAGGTGCTGGAGAGGGTCCAGAGGTGGCTACAAAGCTGGTAAAGGGTTTGGAGCATGTGTCTGATGAGGAAAGGCTGAAGGATCTGGGGCTGGTCAGCCTTGGGAAAAGAAGGCTGAGGGGAGACCTCATTGCCCTCTCCAGCTACCTGAAGGGAAGGTGTAGCGAGGTGGGAGTTGGTCTGTTCTCCCTGGGGACAAGGGACAGAACAAGAGGAAATGGCCTGAAGTTGACCCAGGGGACGCTCAGGCTGGATCTCAGGAAGCATTTCTTTCCAGAAAGGGTTGTCAGGCATTGGGATGGGCTGCCCAGGGAGATGATGGAGTCCCCATCCCTGGAGGTAAGAGCCGGGTAGATGTTGTGCTTAGGTACAGGGTTTAGTGGTCTATGACAGGGCTGGGAGTAAGGTTGAACTTGATGATCTTGAGTGTCTCTTCCAGCCAAAACTATTCTATGATAACTGTGCTGGTCTGTCATGTAGTTTAGTTTGGCCTCCTCTGCCTCAGCTTGCAACCTGCTCAGCTGAAAAGGCTCTGGAAGCCTGTGAACGATGGAGACCTTGCTGGAGGCTGGGGGCTCGGTGGCGCGGTCAGCGTTGAGGATGATTTGCAGAAGCAGTAAGATCCGATGCTCTAAAAATGCTACATCACTCTGTGCGTAGAACGGTAGAGGGGAAGAAACAACACCAGCCCCAAATGTGCTGAATAATGAACTGAAAATGCTTATTGATTATCTGTGCACTTTCATTACCCTGCTGCAATCTGCGAGCAGCTAGCAATTCTTTTTTCTTTATTAAACCACCACCCCCCCCCCGCCCCCCACTTGCAAAGTCACTTATGAAATATTTAGTGTAATTATTTCCAAGATCAAACTCCAAAGAAATTGCCCGGCCGCAGAAACCTTGATAATCTGGTGGTGTTGGGGTATTAAACATTTACTGCTCTTGTGCAAAATGGCCTCTTGGTTTCGATCTCAATTACAACGTTATTCATCAGCCTTCACTGCTGCACTTGTCTTGCTTCCCATGCAAGAATTTTAGGTGCCATTACAAGTTGCTTCAGATGATGGAGTAGGATTTATTTTCTCCATCCCTATTTTGCCCGTAGGCAAAGCAAATCTCAGCCTAATGAAACCAGTATTACTGTGCTGTAACGCTGGCTTTGCAATCACGCAGTGTTTCCCTTCGTGAAATAGTCTTTTAAAGGCAGTTCATTCCCTTTTCTACATGATATTTGCATAAATGGGGTAATAAAATGTTATTTCTATCTAGACTGTAACTACTGAAAAAGTGGAGTGGCTGTTGACTAGGGAGTTACTGAGGGGGGCAATCCAGAGTCTATCCAATGTTCACTCAAATCCCCAAGTAGTATTTTTTTGTGTCTCCAAAACAGGTTTAGTGGATCTACAAGTATTTGGAGATAAAAATTCACAAATAATCTTGAGGAACAGTCTGAAATGGGCTATAATTTGGTAAAGATGAGTGCAAAGGCCCATTAATAAGCTATGAAACGTGGAATGAGTGATGTGGTTGCCATTCTGGGGGAGGTGAGATAAGGCTGTGATGGGTTTTGGGTTGAGTGGCCATCAAGTGCCTCATGCTGTTGGCAAATACCGTGCAGAGGTACGTGAACAAGAGTCACAGGAAAGACACGAAGTCATCCTTCTTGTTCTTTAGAACTGCTGTGGCTCACACCGGTCTTTGAGCTGTGGATTGGTGGGAGAAGGGGTGAAGAGGAAAGATAAGGGAGAGAGGCATCACAAACACCTTTGAACATGGAAAAGGGGAGTTGAGGAATAGTTTATGAACCATTTGCCTCCTCTCCTGAGGTTAGCACAAGAAAGGCGGGGAGGCTTGGGTCATAGTGAAGATAATTGATGTTAGACAGCAAAAGCCTTTACATTTGTAACGATCTGAAGACTGAGATTCCTTGTTTCTGCCTCTTGAGTGTTTTCATTAATCCCTAAATTTTTCTTTTGAAAAAGATAAATAGTTCTGTTTCTTGAGCAGTTTTTAGCCGTAAGGCCATTTGTCTTCAGAGCAAGTCTGAGCATGGCAGGCCTGGGTTTGTGCTGGGCTGGGTGCCCGAGAACACCCTGGGTGAGCTGGTCACCAGCAGTTTGCAGAGCTCAGCATCCCATCTCCCTGGCAGTGCTGTCCAGAGCGAGTGGGGCTCTGGATGGAGAGGAAGGAGCTTGGCCACTGCTGTGCATCCCGAGCAGCACAGGGATTTTTCTTGACTGTGGTTTGCTCTGCTGCCAGCAGTTTTCAGTCTCGTTTTCCAGCCGACGCGCTGCGCTTGCTGCCTTGTCACTGCTGCTTTTATTTTTGTTTCCTTGTGCGTGTATGTATAGGTATGCCTGTATCTGAGTGCTTATAGATAAACTATACATTGCACATCTCTGTGTATTTATACGCGTGGGTGTAATGTCTGCCTGTTTTCAGCGTATAGCTCAGAGAGACTTGGGCTGAGAGCAACCCATTCAGAGCAGGGTCTGTGCAGTTCCTTTAGCTGTGCTGAACAGAGGTGCCTGGCGATGAGGCGAGGCCACGGGGCGATGGGGTTTTTGGCCGCTCTGTTCTTGCAGGCAACTTGGAAACTTTGAGCCTTTAATTTCAGATGTGTTCTTTTTAATATTCATCTCTATCCCCAGTATCAGCACGAGGATTAGAGGCTGGTTTGTCTTTCCCTCTGAACTCATCTGTGACTTCAGTGTACTTATTAGTTCTTTTAATGGCTTCTTTATTAGTTCATTATTACATGACCTCCAGGCATGGCAGGACTTGAAACGTTAATTTTCCAACCAAAGTTCAGCTGATGGACTTCACCTCGTCCCTTTGAAGTCAGCACATGAACAGAGGGCTGGCTCGCTTTGCACCGAGCATCGCTTACAAAGCAGGAGGGAGGGAGTTAAGTCTTCTCCCCAGATGTTAAAGTAGTAATAGAAAGGGAAAATACAAAGAGACAGTACAATATCCTGGAATATTTAAGGAGAAAAGGTGGGGGGGGGTGCATACATGCTTTGGTGTGGTGTTACTTTCCTTCCCCCTCTCTTTTTCCTCTTGTTGCTTCAAGCTACTATTTGGCTGCCCAGTGAACTATAACAAGATTTAATAGCTCCAGTGTAGCTGTATTGCATTTGGACCGATTCCATCCTTCTGTTGTAATAAATGTCTGCTTTACAATGAGCTCTTAAATTCTATAAGTGACGTCAAATTGTATCTAATAATGGAAAAAAAGATGAAGTACTGTGAACGCGACTCGTTCGCTCTCTGTCTAATCCAGCGGCGTTTCATCCTTGGCCCCTTGCAGGGGCTGTCTGCATTTGAGGGCTTTTTTGGGTTTGCCCTGAGGTTTATACCTGAGGAAAATTGATTTCTACCCGTGCTTGCATTTTCCTCTTGCATGTTCTTTCTGGCTGTACGGTAGGCTGTGGTCAGCCCCAGGGAGCTCCCCCAGCTCAGCTGCCAACCTCGGGCGTCCGCTGCAGCTACTCCAGCGCTGGAAGGACCGTGCTGTGGTTTTACAACGTGGGTAAAAATGTAAGCTCTGTCCCGAAACTTGGATGTGTAAGCAGCTGCACAAGAATTTCTGTTTGACAGTGATGTAACAGATTAGATGTGCGATTAGGATGTGTGATTGCCAAGAACTTCGCTTGCTGCCACAGTAGGCTTGAAGCGGGGAGCGTGTGAACCGTGCACTTGGGAGGAGCTTCAACTTTTGATTCTTTTTTTCTTTTTTTTTCCTTCTTGTGTTCCCCCAAAGCCTAAGGAGTTTTGAAATATGCTTAGCTGTCAGCCAGCAGGTACAGCCCACGCTCCGAAAACTGAAAACTGCTGATTTTAAAAAGCACGTTCTGTCTCTTTGGTTTGTGACATGCACACGAGTGTGTGAGAGAGTTTTCAGGGTAGGGTTGAGTGTCGCGGCAAATAACGGTAGCCACAAAGTGACTAAATAGAAATGTTGGGGGGTTTTTTTAACCTTTCAATGTGAATGTTGCTTCAGACGGTCCCTCTGGAGAGATCACTTTGGTGGGGTTGAGGGGAGAAGGGAGTGGTAAAATACAAGCACTCATTATTCATCTGCTTGGAAAAGCCTCATCAGAATCACAGAATTACTGAGGCTGGAAAAGCCCTCTGAGATCATCAAGTCCAGCCTATGACCCAACACCACCACATCAGCCAGACCATGGCACTCAGTGCCACATCCAGCCTTTCTTTAAACACATCCTGGGACGGTGACTCCACCACCTCCCTGGGCAGCCCATTCCAATGTCTGTCACCCTCTCTGTCAGGAAGGGCTTCCTGATATCCAAACTAAACCTCCCCTGGCGCAGGTTCAGGCCATGGCCTCTCCTCCTGTCACTGGTTGCCTGGGAGAAGAGTCCGACCCCCACCTGACTGCAGCCTCCCTTCAGGTAGTTGTAGAGAGTGATAATGTCCCCACTGAGTCTCTTCTTCCCCAGGCTAACCAACCCCAGCTCCCTCAGCCTCTCCTCAGAAGATTTTCCTTCTAGGCTGGGGGGCGGTCCCAGGACCAAGAAGGGTTTGAGGATGATGTTTTGTAGTTGCTGATGGGAGATCCTCTCCCAAGAGGCAGGAACAGCGTGAGCAGGTGGGATCGGAGTGACCGATAAAGGGAATGGTCTTTGCAGCAGTGATGTTCTGGATGGATAAAGCTGAGCGAGGCTGCTTTGGGGCCAGGAAGGAAAAGTGCTGCATTAATCAAGGTGTGAATGTTGAGGCTGGCTTTAAAAACTGCTGACTTAGGTCCTAGGAATCTATTTCACATTTATGCTGCTGCTTCTAATGGCAGAAATAAATCCAAGAGCAATATGTATGCAGTGCTTCCAGGCGTGGGAGGGCACTGTATCCTCCCTCGGGGATCTCTGCAGGAGAGGAAAGGTGGCCAGGCTGCTAAGCCTGGTGTTACTTCCCAAGGTCCGAGTGTCTCATACACTTGGAACCCATGCTAACATCCCTTTTTCTTCAAGGAGGCTTCTTCTTGGGGGCTAAAGGAGATGTAGAGAAGGTAAAGAGATAGGGAGGTGGTGACATCTCCAGGTAACTCCTTTGCTCATCTGTTTGCCATTATATGTTTGGTTTTCTTGCAGTTATTTCTGTTAATTATCTTTCATTTTGCAGTTACGTAAAAATATTGCAAGGAGAATTGTTCAATAGCTGAGTCAGGGGTATTGATCTTTTAGCTCATGAGTGTGATCTTTCATAGGCACTTCAAAAGGCAGCATAGCCCTGGCCGGGCAGTGGCTGATAAGAATCTGAGACCTGGGGTGGTACCTGCTGATAAGAATCTGAGACCTGGGGTGGTACCTGCCTCTGCTGCTGGCTGCTGTGTGACCCTCTCTGATGGGATTTTCCTTCCTTGGGCTGAGTCTTTTAGCTTTATAACAGTGGAAAATCAATCTCCTGCATGAGGCTAGAAAATGTTGGAAATGGGAAACGGCAGCCACGGCACGGGATGGGTTGGTGCTGCCGTGGTGTAGCTCCTTCCAACCTAAAAAGCCTGTGCTCAGCAGCCTGGCCCTGGAAAAAGTGAGCTGGTCAGAAATGAGTTGTTGAGGTGACAGCCAGGAGAGCTGTAGCAGCACAATGGGGAGCGGGGTGGTAACAGCCCCTTACGTAGCCCGGCCCCACTGGTGTGAGCGCTTCTTCTGCACTGGACCCAGCCGGCCCGCCGAGAAGCCAGGATTTTTGCTGTAATGCTCAGCTGCCATACCCCTCAGGGCCAGCCTGTGAAGCCTGGCTGGGCTTTGGCCTCCAGGACTCCCAGTAGCTCAGTTTAAACACCCTTCACGTGCTCTTATTCCTTAATTGCGAGCTGTCAGTTGTCATCAGTCCTGAGCTACCTCGTTTAGTAGCAGGGAGGCTGGCCCTGATGCTCCCAGAGTGACAACCCCAAACGTCAAGTTCGTGGGCTAAATGGAGAGATTTGGCTGGGTCTCTTAATCTGTTCAGCTTCTGCAGATCTGGATGGTCCTCCCCGCTTTAAAGAAAGAGCACTTTCTTAAAAAGTTTGTTATTGTCGCGATGGAAACCATTAAAATGGGAATTAAATGCAGCATTAGCCCTGAGACAGCCTGAAGCAATAGCTCAGAGGTGGACCTGACTCATCGCAGCAGGATATTGACTCTGGAGCGTAATTATGATGCTTTGAGAACCTGATTTTAAAATAATTGAGGTATAAAATTATGCGCCTGGCTTTCACAGTTACTACAGCTCCGCGCAGAAATTGAATAACGGCCCCTACAAATGTGCCACTTGGCTACAGCAGAAATAGTAGCGAGTCTGGAAACATCCTGCGTCACCAATTGTTTTCCTCTTGCTGAGAGAAGCCGGCTGCAAGCTGAGTTCTGCAAACAGCCTTGGGCTGCCGCTGGTCCCGGTTGTGCAGCCGCACGAGTTTGGCCAACCCCCCCCCCTAAAACTCCTGGCATGGTGAGCATGGGGTTCAAACACCTCTGGCTGCTGGGAGCGATGGGCTGGATGGGGGCAAGCACCAGGGACACAGCTGGTGTTTTGACACGGGTTTCTTCAAAGCTGTGCCACGGCTCCCTTTGTTCCAGAAGGGCTTTCTCTTCTCTCCGTAGCATCCACTGTGTCTGCAGGCAAACTTCTGCCTGTTGGTTGAGTGGTGCAGTAAGCAGCCTTGGTGAGCTGGGGTTCTCCGGTGTCACAAGACTTTGGAAGGAGGCCACTGTCCTCAGTGAGTTATCCGAAAGTATGTTCTGTCATCCCTGTCCCACCTGGCATGGTGTTCCCCAAGATCCGAGTCTGGTGAAAACCCACGTTTACCTTTCATGGTTTGCCACCTGGGCTCTTAGAAGGTTTAGGGTAGGTTACTTTCATCTCAAATGCAGCCCAGGCTGCAAAATTGTCAATAATTTTTTCTTTTTAACCAATCTAGCTTAAAATAAAAAGGAAAAAAGTCAGGTTTGTCCTCCTTGTGCCTTCTTTGGGGTCAGGCTGCTGATCCCAGGTGCCTTTTCCTGCTGGCCCCCTCAGTTTGAAGTTGCAGCTCGGTTCTTGCCGTTGCCCAGCGTGTTTCCAGGCTCGTCGGCTACCCAGCTTTCAGGGACCCGTCGCAGCAGCTGGAAATTTTGCGAGCATCTCCTTTCCAATGGGCACATCATCGGGACCCGCAGCTGCCTGGAGACCTGCAGCCTGATCCAAAACACTGCTTTTAAATGTTGGCCGCAGGGAAGGAGAAACACAAAGTGGAACTTGATAGCAAAACCTCAGCTTTGGTAAAAGCCAAGCAGGAAGCAGGACCAGGAGCCGCAGCTGTGGCCAGGCAGGCTTCACACGCTGGGCGCTTCGAGTCCTCTGCTGCTTAGGGCTGAAAGGGGTGGGGATTTTTTAGTCTGTAATAAAATAAAGCTGCTTTTTTCTCTCGGCTGTCTGAATTATAACCTGCCTGGCACTTCATTATAAACACATTTTTTCCATCTTGGTGCTGGTTTCCTGCCATTTTATTGCTTTTAAGATTCTATTTTTTTTTGTTTTATTAATCTCTTCCAATCGATAGAAATAATCCTGGTTTTAGCAAGCAGCAAAGGCAGCCGTGAGTGATGCCCTTATGGTGGGAGCAGAATGGCTTTCAGAGCGCTTGGGGAAGGGGGAGGAGCAGCTTTTAAATCGAATTTTCAAAGATCTCTAAAGCATAATGCACAGCTCGGGACACGTAACCGAGGCTCCCGCAGCCCTTAGCTCCATGAGCTGGGATCCCAGCATCGTCCTAATGCAGATCTGGGGGCCTGTGCTTGGGATCCATCCCCTGGTGGTTGCTGTTGTTAAAAAAACCACCTCGTCAGAGTGTCTCCACCCGTTCCTGAGGATGAGTTTGGTGGAAGAAACCCTGCAAGTGTGTGTTTGCAGGGTTGGCAGCGTCGGGAAGCGCGGCCTTCCCAGAATTATTCATAGAATGAATCATAGAACGCGTTGGGTTGGAAAGGGACCTCTAAAGGTCACCTAGTCCAACCCCCCTGCAGGGAGCAGGGACATCTCTAACTAGGTCAGGCTGCTCAGAGCCTCAGCAAGCCTGGCCTTGAATGTCTCCATGGACGAGGCTTCCACCACCTCTCCGGGCAACCTATTCCAGTGATTTATCACCCTCATATTCAAGATCTTTTTCCTACCATCTAACTTAAATCTCCCCTTTTCTAGCTTAAATTCTTTCCAGGGTTTACCATGGCAAAGTTTTTTTCATTTCCCATCATTCCCCCCCCAGTTTGCTCTGACAGCAATAAAATGAAAGGGAGAATTGAATTTGGAAATAAATTGCTTAGATGCTGCAGCACCAGACGGGTGGTTCTTCCAGAAGAGTCAGTCCAGGCTGGGCTGGCTTCACTGCCAAATGAGCAATGAGGGTTTGGAGTCAGTAGACCTGGGTGATAAATCCTGAGTTTTGTCCCGTGTTGCTCTGGGACCAGGGGCACGTGTTTTAAGCTCTCTAAACCTTGGGAAAGGTTGGTGAAGGTGCTGTGCAAACACCAAGTAGTGCTGAGGGCTGTTGATCTGAATGTAGTTTCCTGGTTCCTAGACCAAGGTTTAATCCACTGGATAAATAATCCACTAGATAAATTGGTGGAGTTTATTCTCTTTGTGGTTTTTTTTGTTGTTTTTGCTGTTTTGTGTTTTGTTGTTGTTGTTATTTGGTTTAGTTTTTTTGTTTGGTTGTGGGTTGTTGCTTTATTTTTCTTTTGTGTTTTGGGGTTTTTTTTGTTTGTGTTTTTTTTTGGTTGGTTCTTTGTTGGTTCTTTTTGTTGATTGGTTGATTTTAGTGTCTTTATCCAGAGCCCATAGGAGTCTTGAGAATATTTGACAAGTTACTGCTTCAAACCGTGGTGTAGTGGATGCTGTATTCCTTGTATTCTTAAGCAATAACTCTAAAATTGCCTTGAGATGGGGGATAATGGGATTTTTTTCTTACGTTCCAGTTTTGATCTTTGCCTGTATTCTTATGCAGTGGGAGTGTAAAAATGAGTCTGGCATCGACATCAGTTGCAGGAGGGTTTTGCCCGTAGACTACTTTGGAGGCGAAAGAGAAGGGATCCTATGAAGACAGTAATTGAGAATAAAGCAGGGAAGAAAAGTACATTTCTCCTCTCTTTATTGTTAGAATCCAAATTACTTTCTTCATGGTGTTACCAAGGGCCAAGGAAGTCTAATTATTGCCTTTTCTTGCTGCTGAATGAATGTGAGAGGATAAAACCTGATACCTTTGAGTGGATGCATCTCTGGTGTGTTGCTGACATTGGAGAGATGCTTTATTGTCTGGCAACAGAAGGTCTGCCTATTCATTTTGAGCCTTTGTCACATCTTTTCCATGAAGATGCTATTGCATATGAAAGTCTGATTGATACGGTGGCAAAGGTGAGGAGGGTAATAGCTTTGATGGTAGCTTCTGAAGCAAATCAAAATCCTTCTCAAAGATGCTGCCAAGGGTCTGGTAGCACTCCAGGGATTCTTCTCTCTGCTATTAAGCTTATAGCTATGAAAAAAAATTAATGTTTGCCTGTTGTTGTGTGGGGTTTTTTTGTTTTGTTTTGTCTTCTAACAGGATGTTCTGCAGTAAGAATGGAAAATAACTGCTTGTCTCTCTCTTGCTCTCTCTCACTTTTGTTTCAGGGATCCTCAATGCATTTGCTTGCCATTATTTAAGAAGCCTTTACTAAAAGCTTCTGGATTGTGTTTCTGAGCGGACGGAAGATTATTTTTTTTGTTTCGTGTTCAAAATGCTCATAAAGGAATATCGCATCCCTCTGCCCATGAGCGTGGAAGAATATCGAATCGCACAGCTCTACATGATACAGGTCAGTAATGGCTCAACATGATACAGGTCAGTAATGGTCAACGTGGGGCTTCGTGTGGAGGATTGCTGCAGAGTCAGAGGTTTTAAATCCCAGTTTTGCTGCATGCAAAAGGAGCAGGGTGTGGGGGGGGGAGTAATACAGACTTCAGTTTGGGACTTGCCTTCTCTTGTCCTCATGTTAGAGAACCTGTGTTTGACCTATGTGAGGAAAAATTGGCTTGTGGATAGGCTACCTGGAAGTGATCAAGCTCTAGGGCTCAAGTAGGCACTGTTTCCCAGCTGGGCTGTGGTTACTGCTCATGCCAGCTCCAGCTGCAAACCAAAGGCTTGTGCTCTTTTGTGGGAAAGAAACAGTCTAGTAGAAATTTGCCAGGGTAATTTAAAGGCATAACTTTGAATTTAGGGGTTGGGGGGGGTGGAATCTAGATGTAATATCTCTTTGCTGATGTACCGCTATGAAACAGATACTAATCAGTTTCAGCATAACATTTAGATTATTTTTAATAGGCTTCTGAATACTGATGGGAATTTTTGTTGAATTCCCTGTCTTCAATAAAGCAGTTAATTAAAATGTTGGGGTTTTGTAATTCAAATCCTCTGTGCCCATATTCTCCCAGTGTTTGAAATCCAACCAGGAGCATTTTTTAAAGGAAATGAATCTAAAGTGTTATTTCATTGTCCCACGCTTTAAATAAAATTTAATTTTGCTCATCCAGCAAAACACACATCCAATATTGAGTTTGCAGTTGAACTCTGCTTTCTGTGTCAGGATGAAGTGATGGTAGAAAAATCTGCTTGGGCATAAAACCTAAAATGAATTAAGGAAAAAGCCCAAACCCCCCAAAACAAAGCAAAAAAACCCAACTCCCCCACTTCTCCCCTCACCATCCAACTGTGTTCCTTTAAGGACTCATGCACTTGGACTTGACTGTTAAAACAGGTACAGTGTGTGTTTTCCAGTCCTAACAGTCTAATTCCCTTTTTTTTTTTTTTTTTGGCACAAATGTACAATCTTTTTATGTTTTTATCTTAAATATTAGCATAAATGAGCAACTGGTTTTTTCCTTAGGTGGCTTCATTGTTGTGTATCTTTTCCTGACGCCGTAGCTGCTTCGAATATCGTTGTCATTATTTTGTTACAACTTTTTCTTCCAAATTTGGCTCAGCTGTTTTGAACAAAGAGCTGGTTGATGGAAGCGGTGTATTAGCGATGCAGAACTCGTCGGGGGAGCAGCAGAGTGTCTGGGAGAATGAGCTGATGATGGAGGAGGAGCCCACCTCATTTAACGGAGGATGAATCGTTAACTGGGGAGTGTCTGTGGAGGGGCCTCCTGTGAGACGCAGAGGACTTGGTCAGGGAGCTGAAGTTGCTGTCTGCTCTCAGGAGTTTAAACCATTTATTTTTACTAATGCAGGACACTGGATTCCACTTTGTTCACTTGAGAGTGATTTTGGCTGTATCTTCATATCCACGGGCAGGATAAGACATTAGGGTTTTGTGCAGGGGGCACTGGCTCAGGAAACTACTCAAGAATCTGCCCTTCCAAACTTCCATCCAGACCTGCTCTGGTTTTATAGGGCATTGATACGCAGCAAAGGAAGGTTTCCTCTTGGACAAGGTGCATATCTGGTGTCAAGCCAGGTCTGTGATCTCCCTCCACTTACCCCGGGGTAAGCTGGAAGTGCTGCATATAGCCTAAGATCCAGGTGAGCTAGAGAAGTGTATGACAAGCAGGTGACTTTTACTGTGTTATGTGTGCAAGCAGTAGAAGAGGTTACAGTTAGCTGTGCTTTTTCATTGAAAATACTTGTCTCGGCTTAAATCTGAGAAAAAGTAATAACAAACCCAGACGACCCACTTCGAGTAGAATGTGGAGTTTATAGTCTTCATATTTGGTAGCGATCAGCTTCAGCTCTTCCTGAAATTGGTGGAAAGATTCCTGCAGACCTCCGTGGGCTTTTCCTAGACCATAATATCAGACATCCTTTTTCTTCAGTTTGATTTAAAAGGAGAGGTTTTGTCTTTGAGACAGGTGAGGAGAGAGCAGCGGGGAGCATGACTTCCATTCTTTTCAGAGAACGAGCAAGTGCTTCATGTCTGTCTTTTTATTTCTCCTCTGAAGCACGTAAGGAGGCCACAGGAGAAGCAAGTTCCATGTGTCGAACCCCCTTAGGGGAACAAGCTGAGCTATCTGTCTAAAACAGCAGTGGAGAGGCATTTCTTAGAAATCTTTGGCTGAAATGTAGAACAGAATGATTTAAAGGAGTTCCCAGGGAGAGGAGCAGTTCTTAAAAGCGAAAGGTTCATTTCAAAGACATTTGTGTACAGTGTGGTGTCATTATTGGAGTCACTAGGCAGCCTGGTCCTGTAAGAAGCAGTTTTCCAACAGTGTAAAACAGATATCACAATTTATTCCTCAGTGGTTTTGGAGAGCCTTAAAGCGCGTGCCTGAAGTTGATCACTCATTTAACTTCAAGCTCATGGGTGAAGATGCCCATTAAATTTCAAACCACTTAGTATAAAGTTGCTCTTTTAAGAGCAAGCAAATAATTTTCCTAGACGGTGTGTCCTCCAAAATGAAAGTTTTCCAAAAGGACCTGGGAGATGAAGCAACTTGCCTTTGCAGTTGCTCTGGGAACCTGTTATGGGGAAGCAGTGCTTCAAAGCCATGTGGGCAGGGACGTTCAGGCTCAAGCTGCAGTACTGCAATCATTTTTCAAAGGCATTTTCATGGAGGCTTTTTCTTTGCAGTGGAAGGTCCTTTCACCTCCTTTCATGAGAGAACAGTCCCTCCTTCTTACAAGTCTTAAAAATTTCCACCAGATCTGATGCGAGCAGCATCACGCCCAAGCAGCGAAGGATCCTTCCCTTAAACTGGGACAGGCTGTACTCCTATCAACGGTGTTTACTGGGTGGGAGAATGAAAACTGCAGTATATAATCCAGCATCTCTGGTTCTCTGCGCCACCAGACAGGCGAGACACGCAATAAATCACTGTGTGCGTGCCCGCGTTGCTCTGTAATTCCTCTTACACGGAAAGTTCTCCGGGCTGGTGCATAAAGCTGTGAAAAGGGAGGCGAGTGGCCTGCTGCTTTGCCTTTGGAATTCAGTTTGGGTTTTGAATTTGAGGGTGGGGGAAAGGGAGCAGCAAGTCTCTTAAATGTTCCTTTCTGCCAGCTTCCGAACTATTATCTACAGAGATGGTGGTTTTGGTACTTAAAGTAGGGCTTAAATTCTTCCATAAACAAGTTAATTTTACATTACGGCGAAGGGCTTAATGTTCCCTTGACTTGCTTGAAGCCCAGCAGATCTCAACTGAATTGGTTTTCTCTATTAAATTTTAGACTATCAATATCCCTATCTTCATGGGAAACCTCTCTCAGTGTTGTCAACATCGTTGGGCTGGGAGCTCTTGCTGCATTAGCCACAGAGCAGTTTGGTCCTGGCTTTTCCATCCACACAAGGGAGGGTTTTTTGCATCATTGCTGAGTTTTTTGCCTCTCTTGCTATCCCAATTAAAACATACTGATTTTTATATCTGAGCTCAGAAGCAGTGATATTCCTTCCTACCGTGACCTGGTTTTATTCTAGTGTGTAAAACAGGAGGAATACTTCAAAATAGTGAAATGCTTCTTTGTACCTCTTTTCTAGACAACTTTCAGGATAACTTTTAAATGTGTGCACAGGTTTTTGAATAAAGCTTGTTCTGCTTCCAGGAGTGGGAGATCTCTAGATAAACTCTGTCTTGAAGGTTGCCTGTAGGACTGGGACATCTGCAGTTTGATCTGGGGAAACTTCAGGCTCCGCTCTTATCCTGACCTAAACAGAAAGCAGCTAGAGTTGAGTGATGAAATGAGTTTTGTGAAGCACAGGTTGTTTATGGAGGGGACAGCTGTGCACAGCTGTAGGGATTTCTTTCTTCTTGCAGAAATGTTGAACCGAGGACTGTCCTGGATGTCTTCACTGACTCTGAGCATCCCATCGCAAAGGCATGTGTGGTATTTCTGTCTCTGTGAGGACTCTGTAGCCTGTCAGGCAGAAAGAATAGAACGTTTCTGTATTATACATTACCTAGATCTCATTAATGAGTCTCTTAATTCTTCCTCTTCTAGGTGTCTTGCATATTTGTGTCTCAACGGCTCTCCTTTCCTGTAACACATGCTTCCTTATTTTGTGTGTTTAGGGAACACCCCCACCCCAGAAACAACACACACTTTAATGTTATAGTCTCTATCTCATAAAAGCTTGTATTCCAAGATCAGCATGCATTTGTCAGAAGGATCAGTGTGTTATTAGCCAAAGGTCAGTCCATTTATCATCTTAATACCATTCATTACTGTGGTTTCATGTGCCATGAGGTTCTGAGAGACCGTTGCCTTTCTGACCCTTACGTAAGATGACAGAATTCCTCTTGTTATTAAATCTTATTTTTGTATCAGTGTGCACAGCTTCCTTTCTCTGCTGTAAATAAGTCCAGTCTTCATTTTCTCCATGCACTTTTCTCTGAGTATTTGTGACCTTCCTCCAAAGATAGTGCACTTTATAAATATTCTTCGGGACCTAGCGATCGCCTTTTGAAGATGAGACTTATTTTAAGCTGCCGTGTCATCCTTACAAGCTAATAACATTGATACTTTGTCATTCATCACTTTGAGGGTCCACGACTAGGGAAGGGCTCTGGCCCCTGTTTGGAGCAAGCTGTTAAAGATAACCTGTCTGCTCAGCTCTGTCTGCTGCAATCAGGCAGGATCCTGGGAAGTGAGGGCTCTTCTCATCTTTTAACATGAGTCTGTCCCTCAGGGCTTTGCATTTATTGGCTGCCCTGAAAAATCAGAGCATGTTAGCAAGCGTCTGTGCTGTACTGGCCTGTCGTGACTGCTGATGGAGTACCCCAAGCTGCTGCCTTCCTTTCCAAAGGATTACAATTTGTCCATCTTCTCAGGCTTCAGACCCTTGTGCTGTCCAGTTCTCTCCTTCACTTAGAATCATGGAATGGTAGGGGTTGGAAGGGACCTTTGGAGATGATCAAGTCCAACCCCCCTGCCAGAGCAGGGTCACCCAGGGCAGCCCACACAGGAACAGAGCCAGGGGGGTCTGGAAAGTCTCCAGAGAAGGAGACTCCACAGCCTCTCTGGGCAGCCTGGGCCAGGCTCTGTCACTCTCACAGGGAAGAAGTTTTTCCTCATGTTGAGGTAGAACCTTCTATGCTGAAGTTTATACCCATTGTTCTTGTCCTATTGCTGGGCACTGCAGAAGAGATTGGCCCCTTCCATTTGACACCCACCCCCAGGTATTTATAGACATTACTGAGATCCCTTGTGTGTAGCTCTCGGGTAGTACCTTTAAGAACAGACTTTAAAAACATGCTTGGTGGTGGTAATTCTTGAAGTCGTGTCCTGATACCTGGGTGCAAAAGTTGTGTCCCTTAAGCGACAAGGTACACTTGGCAGTTGCCATCAGACTCAGCAGATGGTGCAAGATTGACTGAGTGAGGGAAAACAAACTAACCCTTCATCTCTGGACACTGAAAAACTGGATGGCTGATTATTTTTGTTTCATTTTCATACTCCAGCCATCTGGACAGATAGACATATATGCTTTAATTCTAAAAGCAAGTGACACTGCTGGCAGCTCCAGAGACCCTGGAAGATTCACAAGTCTGAAAGAAAAGTCCTGGTTGAGAACTTTCCCACCAATTTCTGTGCTGCGTTGTTAAAAACTCTATTTTATGTTCTCCTTTCTGGTTTTCATCTCCTTTTCTTCGTGATCAGGAGGGCTTGTGTCCTTCTGAAAGAGAGAGAGTAAGATACTGGCAGTCGGTTAGCTTTGAGAACAAGGGTGGTACACGTACATTCAGTGCTATCAGACTTGTGGTCTAATTTGCACTGGCAACAGTGACACCCATGGGGTTATCATTTGGGGAAAACAGAGAGAAATAGCTTTGGTTTTTTTGTTTTTTTTCTTGTTTTGTAGTTATTTTTCTGGATCAGTTCTTGAACTGTCTGTTGGTCCATACCTGGTGGAAAAAAAAAAGATTGATTTTAGAGTAGTGAATGATGTTGCCTTGACAGTTCACACATGCTCTCTTTAACAAAATTGAGTGAAGCTGAGGTTAGAACACAAAAATTGTTTTAAACTTCATATTTGTAGTGATTTGAATACGAGATACAGCGCTGATAATCCTCCTGGGTTTGTGGCTGTCAAAAACCTTTTCCCATCTTTTTTTTTTTTATTCTTATGAAAGAAGATTTCTGACTTGAGGACAAAATCTTGACTGTTGACCCAGATTAGATTCTCACTTTGTCATCTACCTGGAGGCAAGTAATGAATTAAGTATTAGGAAAACTGTGGGGATTTCTTTGAGCCAGTCCTCAGGTATTTTAGCATACAGCCTGTTCCTAGTGAATAATTGCACTGGCTTCCTCAAATCGAAGGGATGTAGTTAGAGGATCAGAATTGATCTAAAACGCCCTGAGTTGAAATTTCATCTCTGACTCACAATATAATAACGGGCAGCTTGCTTTAAACTAGGGACAGTAATTCTCACACACAGTGTCTGTGGAATAGTTAATACAGTGAAAAATCCATTTAAAGACAGGGAAGGAAATACTCAAGGTAAGATGAAATACTGGGTAGTACACATTTGGAAGATGAAGCATGTGGGGTAAACAAGTTTGAGATATCTCCATAATAAAAGCGATTCCTAATTCGTGTGCCTCTGGCACATCCAACCCTGGCTCTGTAGGAGTGTGACTGGGCATCTTTGTAAGGCAAAATGATTCATGAGTGGCCACGAGAATGGTTCTCTTAATGCTGTAAATTATTTATAGGCCCGCACAATTGATTGTCCCCAAAATACCCAGGTTTTGCACAAACAGCTTCATTAATATCTCGACCTGGCTCTAAATAATGCAGCGCATACAACGTTTGTGCAAGTTCATGCTGCGCATATTTCTGCTCTGGCTTGCAAGGGTCTGCTGCTGGCAACCTGTCCTGCCTTTAACTTTAGGGCTTTCTGGTTTTTTAGAGGGTATTTTACATTACAAGAAAAGTGGCCAAGAATGATGGTGGGGTGAGAATGGTCCCTTCTTCGGGGCTTTCTGCGTGCTCAGCTTTGCGCTGCTTCTTCTGGCTGGGAGCCTTGGCAGGATTTGGGGCTGGAAACGCAGAGGGAGGAGGTTCTTGCAGCCCTAGTGCTGTGAAAGGGCCATGACCCCCTCCCCAGAGAGCTCTCAGGAGAGTGAAGGGGTGTCAGGAAGTGATGCAGGATCTCCTGGACACTAATGGACCTTCTGTCAGAAAGCAGATCTACATGTGCTTCTCTCTGCCAGGAGGACAGTTCGTGGGTGTCATCGTCTTTCTCCTCGTGTGTTTATTGCCTCCTTGGAGGCAGCATTACACAGTGATTGAAGCACAGGACAAGAGGCCAGCAGATCCAGTGTGATAATCCTAATTCTTGCTTGGTAAACTTGAGGGAAGAACCTCATAATGTCTCTGCTGCCGGCAGGGAGGCGATCAGATGGCAGCTCCTTGCAGAGCTGGGAAGGACCCCAAGGGGAACCCTCCTGGAAATTACAGCTGTGCAGCACTAGGTTGGGAAGACAGATGCCAACTGCTTTATGGTTACTCTCAAAATCCTCTACCAAAGAAGCTAATGTGTTTGGATATCCCCAGTGAAGCCAGACTGCCTTGAGGAGAAAGGGCAGAAGGTACTTGACTGTCCTGATGTCTCTGAGCATAACCCTGCAGCTGCAGAGTGTGTAGGACAGTCACATTCCTGCTGAGACCAAGCCACTCATAGCTTCCAAAACCAGTGCTGGGCAGGGATGTGAAAGTGGTTTCTTGATCTGTAAAGCAAGTGGGCCTGGAGGAGACTGTGCTCATGGTCAACAAAGTCTTAGGTCTCTGTGAAATGTCTCCATACTGATAGAGTTGTCTTCTTCAGCCACCTGATACAGCAGCCCAGAATGTGGCAGGCTTTTCATGGCATTCTCACTGGTTTTCTGTCAGGATGGGAAGCCTTTGGATTTCCTTCTACACACACTTTACAATTTTCTCTCTTATTTTAGGACTCTTCTCTTTCGTGCAGTTGGTTTGTAGGAACACTGAAGACCAGGTTTTGTGTTCAGCTGGTGAGGCACCGGTGTGTGGGAGAAGGGGTATTGCCTGAGTGGAATGAAGCACTGCACATTGCCCAGCCATTGATCAAACCTAGAAGGAGGATGTTTAAAACAGCTGCTCTTTTTGCCTTTTATTAATAAAGCCATTGATGAAGAATGGATTTTTTTTTTACCCTTTCCACAGGGTTTCGGGTCATTCCGATGTGTACAGTGCAATGAGGCTTGGAGTCAAAGTGCTATCATAAAGCCTCATGTTCTGATCATTATCTTGTTGACTCAAACTAACCTTCCTTTGCTTAAATAAGTCTCGACACCGACCCTTCATATATTTATTTCTTTCTTTTAGCAGCGCTAATTGGATTAAAATAATTGTCATGCGTGAAGGATGCATGTTTGAGCGCAAAGGGCACGGAGAAACCTCAGCTGTGGGCACCATGGTTACTAGTGACATCACTTGGTTCACTGTTAACAGTAATGATTTGTGTGCAGGGCTGAAGCCTGAGTGAAGATGGCCTAAACTAAACCCAGTGGATTGCTGATGCAGTCCCATTGCCATGGAAACAGATGCTGCAGTTTAAAGTTGCCAGCATTCATAACGTGGTGCACATGGTATAAACAAAGCTGTAGTCTTGCAGTGTCCCCAACTTCTGGAAAGGCAGGAGTGGTGCTGCTGGAGAGAGTGGGAAATCTCATTGCAGTTGGACTTGGTTTCCCCTTAAGGTAGTTCCAGCTTTGCTGTGCGTGATGAGATACAGTAAGCCTTGCCTTTGAGTTACAAGAACAGCACTCACAAGTCCTTACTGTCCTCCAGCAATTTCATTATTGAAGGACTGTCAGTCCCACTTGACGTGGATTGTTCCTGATTTGTGCCTTACAAAGTGCAGGCTCAAAAGTACTACTAAAACCCATCTTAGGAGGAAAAGGGTTCCTGGACTCTGCAGAACAAGGGTAGAGAAGCTTCCCTCTCTTCCCTGTTTGAGGACCGTTTTGCTGTATTTTGGTAAAGGTCCCTACTCAAGCCCAATGAAGAACTCTGCTGCATCATGGTTAAGATGCTGAAATGGGGCTTGAAAGATCTGGGTACTAGACATCATCCTGTCAGCAGCTCTGTGTCTGTCTTTAGGCTACTTTCTCCCTCTTCAAAATGCTACTCCCTTGTCGATTCCATCATCTTTAACGTGAGAGAACTCAGCTATCCTGACTATGGCACAGAAGCCAGTGAGAAGTTGTGTGTGCTGTTCTACTTCAGCACTCTGCTGCATTAGTAACAGTGAGGGTGATTTTTTATTTTAATTTAATTCACGTAGCTTCCTGTTTGCTCTTAGAACGTTATGCTCTGATAAAATTATGTTGGTTTTGATCTGATCAGAAGTTCTCCTTGGCTTCTATAAGAGTGGAATAGTACCATCTCCTCTGCTCCCTTCTTTTGCACCGAAAAAGGCTTTTTGCTCAGGTATCCCCCTGATTACGGTGATAGGATTTTAATTGAGTGTTTCAGGTGTTTGACATGCAGATTTTGAAAAGAAAAAAAAAAATCCAACACCAGAACGAACCACAAGAAAAACCAGTTTGGGAAGTATGGCTCTACTGTACTTTTAGGGTAAACCAACATCTTGTTTTCATAGTCAAAAGACATGATTTTTGATGCCCTGCGGTGAACAGTGCCCGTGAATGGTGCCTGCTCTATCAGCTCTCTGGATCAGCAGGCAGAAGGTTGCCGGTGGTGAAAGCAGATTGCTCGTAATGAATTAGATGTCAGTTCAAATGCTCAGAAAGGAGTGGTGAACAGAACCCAGAGCTGAGTCACACCACGGCAGGAGGCAGCTGAAGATGCGACGGGCAGACCCGAGCGCGTGCACGTCGTCGCCGTACGTGCTACTCAGGTACAAGAATCCTGTGCTGGGACCAGGTATCAAGAAGAAACCACGCATTATTTTCGGGACCTTTTGGTATTTTCCAGTATCTCTAGCATTGGTTTTCTGGTTTTAGGTGCTGTTTAATTCTGGCTTGCAGCAGCTACGGCTGAAACAGTGCATCTGTTGTCATGCTGGTTTACTTGTGGCTTTTGAGTGCTAATAGCACCACAATAAGCCCGGGTAGGTGGCTGAGGCTAACAGGCTGCATTGCTTAGAGCCTCTCCCAGCCTTTCTGTGAAAGGCTAGCACGTGCAACCAGTCGTGGGCTAGCTGGCACCTGCTTAGTACGTGCATCTTCTGCTCTTGCACAGTGCTGGCAGGTAGGAGATGATGATGGCTGGTAGGCAGCTGCCTGGAGCACTTTGAGGAAGGTGGTTGGTAATGGGAAGAAGGCAACACTTTGCAAAACCAATCAGTGAAATCTTCGTCAGCCTAAATAATATCTGACTGGAGATAGTTGGGAATATTTTTCCCTTAACGTATGGAAGAGCTTGAAAGCAAGTAGTTGATTCCTCTCCCAGCCTATATTTCGTTACGCAACCCTTTACACTTTATGTGCCTTTGTACTTTTCTTTCTAAAACTGAACAGCAAAATAATAAAAAAAAAAAAGATCTGATTAGTGAAACCAGGTCTTAAAATCTATCCAATGATGGCAGAGGTCATCCATCCGAAGCAGCTTCAGGCATTTCTGTTCACTGGTGGATTGCGTGAGGCAATTTAGACTTTCTCTGGTTCCCAAAGGACAGGTCTGTTTCTGGGGACTTTAACTGGTATTTGTGGTAGCCTTGGCATCCAAAACAATTAAAAAACCAATAGTAAAAAGCCACAGAGAATGTTTTCTTAGCCTCTTTTGCCACAACAGTATGAGCAAGTATGTTAGCAGGGTCCTCTGGGGGTATTTGCTGTCATGTTTTTGTTCAGTGGTTACATAGATGCCTTCACTGCTGTTAACTGAAACCATCAGCCAGCTGGAAACTTCTTGTGTCCATCTCTGTGTCTAAATGGGATGAAAAAAAAAAAATCCCAAGACTTCCGAGTTATTTTAATGGATTATCCCAGAAGAATTTGTCTGGACTGTCAAAATCCCCAGTTACCATAACGGGAGCTGGAGGGAAAACAAAACCAAACAAATTTCCTAGTTATTGTTTCCAGACACTGATTTGTGTCTTCATTATTCACGGACAATAAATTTACCAAGCATAGTGCTGTCAGTCTTCATGATTTGAATAATTTCCCATCGAAACTCCTGTGGGTCATCGACGTAGGCTGCTGGTACTGTGTAAATACCTTGCTGTAACCCACCAAGAAGCTGCACTGTGAAGCTAAAGCGCGTCGGCCTTTCGTAATCACTGTCTAGCTTCTTTAGATTGAGGGGTTGCACTGTAAATAATAACCCCTGGTACCCAAGGTAAGATTACAGCTAGCATCTATTTTTGCAAGCCAGAGTGATGCCTGAGTTGCCTGCTAGCACTGTGCAACCCACCCTGACTTTGCACTTCTCTGCAGTACCATCGCCGTGCTCCAAGTAGTAAGGTATGATTTGAAAAGAAGCTTGAGGAGGAACTAAAGCCCTGAGCCATTTGTGGTGCCTCTTGTAGGCTTTGCAGAGATTCTCCAGAGACTTGCCTGAGCCCGTGAGCAGCCTTTGCTTTCCTCTGGGGCTGAAGCAGAAGGAGGGCTGGGTTGGTTTAGGATGAATATTCTTCTTGGTGTTGTTCTGAGCGATGCTGCCTTGCTTGACGGGGTTGGTTTTAATTCTAATTCACCGAAAGCAAAACACTATGAGGCAAGTTTGGTTTCCACAGTCTGACTTCTGTGTTTCTCCAGCTGATAGGATAAGGTGCATCTTAGCAGTTTGATCCAGCATTATGCATCCTTGTTCTGTGAATGCTCTCTCCTGCTCTAGGGAGACCCCTCACATTGTGGGGGTTTCTGTTGCCATCGACCCTCGTTCCTTTTCTGAGCTGTACCCGCTAGAACAACACAGAAGTTGTGTTTAGTCACCTGGTCCTACTCAGCTGTGCCAGGACTAAGGCTTTGCAAGACGTGCTTCATGTTGTTAGCTGGTAGCGAGGCACGTTTCTGACTGGGAAAGGGGATGGAAGATCTGAGAACTGATCAACCTGTCTTTGCTAGTGGAAGGCTTTATTTACGGTCGTTTGTCTCCTGTTGAGAAGGGCAGATGATAAATGGGGTTAGGCCTGCCCAATGTTTAGATGACATTCATGGGAATTAGTCAACTGTGATTGTTTTGGTGAGGTCATGTGCTGTGTCCCATGCTATGCTGCTGCGCCAAGAGATTTATTTTAATAGAAGCCTTTAAGTAACTGGCATTCTTGCTAATCATGGTGCATCTGCTTCTCCGGGTTCCCTGTTATGAGTAATTTAATGCTATTACTTTAGCTAGAAGGGATCTGTGTCACCATCTGTCCTGGAAAGCTATTGATGGAGCTCTGCAGAACATGGAGTGTCATCAGCAGCAGAGAGGGGCTTCCAGAGGGATGACTGAATTTCCTCTTGTAATACAATATAAGACGGTTTACTGTGATTACAGCTTAGGTAACTTGCTATATAAAAGCTGTTGGCTGTTCTTTGATTTTGATGGGGACCGTTCCTCAGATGTTTATACAGAGGGGAGATACTGTTGTGAGTTAGTAGAAAGTACTAATAACAAAGGTAATCTGCTAAATAAAGTCTCTGCTTTTCATATGGACATGGGTCCATGAGGCTGAAACCTTCACAATTGACCTTAAAATCCCAGCAGATAGATACTCTTTGGAGAGGGCTTCCCAGACACTTCTCAAGCCAAATGCTGTCCTCGTCAGTGGATATTTTTTTAATTGTCATTTCCAGACCGCTCCCTCGTACCAAGTCCTCTTGCGTGCGGTAGCCGAGTCACAACAGCTATGAAGAGGCTATATGGTTGAAAACCAAATTGCTCTTTGCTTCCCTAAGTGGGTAGTGCAGAGTATCATCCTGGTCTCTCAAGTGCACGTGGCTGATGTCTTTATTGTCTGAGAAACATACCTTCTTTTTGCCTTTGTGACTTGTTAGTAACTGTTAGTTCACCATCTAACTTGACTTTTTGGTCCTTCCTGACCTCACTGTGCTTTGCTACCTTCTCAGCAAGCTAATTGGTAAGCATGAGAGCACACAGGGCTGGGGAGCAGCTCTGTGTGGCTTCATCGGGTGGATTTTTTCTCTATCATCATACCATCCTTCCCATCAATAAGTCATGTGTTTTGAGCAAAAAATTGCCTGACTCAAAAAGTCTTGGCTCAAAAGATCGTTTAGGATATAAACTTTGCAGCTCTGATTTTGTTTTATGTCGTGCAGAGGTGCAGCTTTTATTCTGCAGTCATCTCAGAAAATGTTCTTGCTGTCCCTTGGCATATCTTATGTAGATAAGTGACAAGCAGGAGGAATGTGTAGGGACAGAGTTTGCTGAAAGCTTGCAACTGAGTGAAAAAAGCTATGGGCTGGTGTTGGTCACCTGGAAAGGCTGAAGGAGGAAGCATGCCCTGCTCTCAGAACAGAGTTCCTGGTCTCCTGCGGGTGCATAGAAGAGAATAAAATAACCAGAAATCACAAGTGGGACTTGAAGTGACTTCCACAAAGCGTTTTCAGTTAATTTGGGTTTTTCCCCTTCTCCCCTCCCTCGCAAAGCCTTGGGACCATAACACCGTGCTGCCCGTCGCATCGCTCGCAACCTCACAGCTCTGTCTGAGGAGCTGAGTGTTAACGTTGCCAGGTCATGTGGAAGAGCTGCTTATGGAAGTACTCATATAAAGAAAAAAATTGGCTGATGCTGTAGGTTCCTCTGGGTTCTAGCTGTGGGATGAGAAGCAGGCAGCTCGTCTTCATGCAGGGAGATTTTTATCCAAACTGGAAATAGGGGGAAGAAAAGCAGAGAGTATCGGTGTTAGCTGTGTGTGGCTGGGCTATCTTAACTGCTGGGCTTCAAACCAGAAAGAGCTGAGCAGAGGAACTCCTGAGCCTGCACCAGGCCCCCATGGTTATGAAAGAATTGGAGTTCAGATGCAAACCATTTCTTCCTGTGTTGAAATCAAAAAACAGGTAGATTGCTCAGTTGAAACCCATGCAGAGACTAAGGATGTTTCATCCCTAAAGATGGGTGCTACTGCTGAGGGCATGGAGTAGAAGAGTTCTGTTTAGGGGCTGAGGGCATGGGCAAGTGTCTGTGTCCTGTTCACCACAGCTTGAGCCTTCCTTTCGTGGAGAACTTGCTTCAGGAGACCATCAGAGCCTGGCTTTGCTTTGAATGCTCCTTGTTAGTCTTCTCCAATGGATCAAGTCGGGGGGAAACCTCCTGCTTTGATCTGTTTTCAATCCATCAGGAAATGCAACAGAAGAAACCAGAGGGGTTTGGGGAAGTGTATTAAGCAGGGGGGACGTGGTATAGCAGGGTGGGGTGCCAGGGGCTGCAATAAAAGGAAACACGTTTTGCAGGAGAGCTCTCTGCCTGCTGCTGCTCTGTTTGATGGGAGCCAAAGTCAGAAGTGGCATCACAGGATCTTGAACCTTCAAACTTATGGTCATGGAAGCAGCTGGCCTCTTGCACAGCCTTCTGGAGAGCTCTATAGATGTGAGGAACTGTAAAAGGAAGGCAAATGCCTTGTAATGTAAATCAAGGCAAATGCCTTGAATGTAAAAGGAAGGCATGCCTCAGATGTAGCTCTTGAAAGGAAGAAATTGCATTCTGAAAAAGAAAGCCTAGAGGGTGTCTTTACCTGTTTTCATATCAACCATGGCTATTAAAACAAAATAAGTCTTCAGTGGTTTGGTTTTCAAGTTCAGGATGGGGAACCCTGTTCCGTGTAGGTCCAGCTTGGCACAACCCTCGGAGGTACCACCTCCACTCGGTGCTGTGGATTTCCTTTGAAATTGAAAAACTCTTTAAAATACCCTTTTGGTCCCAAACGAGGACCGGTAGATTTGACTGGAATTGCTGGTGAAGTTTTTTAATCCACCTGGTGCACGATTCTACGCGTGATAACCTGGCACGGAGAGAACCCATCTTTCCTCCGCTTACGATTTCCACGTGCTTCTGCTGCATGATAGACCTCTAGATCTCCAGAATTTCTATCAACTGCTCAGAGCAGATGCTCTCATATTAGTCTGTCTGACACATTTGCTGTGCCTGCTGGGTTACTGCCTTTTCCGAGACCTTTGAATTAACCAGATTTTTAGGTCATCAAGATTATTTAATGTTATTGTCATAAATATTTGTACGGGACTTGGTCAGTGCTTACATAAGAACCCAAAGACAGTAATTTGTTTTAGGAGGATGTGTGTTTTAATGAACTGTCAGCTGAATGTTAGAAAGAAGCTGTGAAAAACCAAAAAGTGCTTTTCTTTTACAGGACTGTTGCAGTTTGTAGGGTGGGGGGAAAAAAAAAATGACTATTTAGATTGTCAGTTATTTAGATTTGTCTGTTACAGCTGTTTAAATTTTAAATCACTTGAGAGCTCTTTAAAAAGAGGGCTGTTTACTTCTAAATTGCTGCGTTGGCTTATCATCCTGTCCTCAAAAGATGAGAAGCTGATCTCTTGCATCTTATTAATCATTTTCTGTTAAACCATGTTATCCTTTGAATTGCTGTGTGCCAAAAATGAGAGGTTGTTATTGTGTTATATTTCACAGTTGTTTTTTGTATAAAATTCCTTCCCCCTCCCCCCCCCCCCTTAATTTCCAAAGTACTGTGCTCTCAAATACAAACAATAATCTCAAAATGCTAACAATATGAATCTGCTGTTTGGAAATGATGAAGGTTATACATCATCCAATCTGCTGAAATGTGTTAGAAACGAATAAATATTTGGTTTGCCTCTAGCTCTTCTTCGAAGCCCTGAAGTTAATATCTTTTTTTTTTTTATTATTGAAGGAATTTTTGCCAGGTTTCTCAATGAGGGACAGTACTACAAATAAGCCAAACTATGGAGGCTGCCAGGGGTTGCTGTGTGCATTCTGGCAAACTTGGGTTGTTTCTTCTAAATATCTTAATTAGCAGAGCAGAATCTCCAAGCTGTTGCTGGAGAGCTGCTGGCATGCCAGACCACGAGCCACCAGCCCCCAAATCCTGTGGGTTTAGGTCATAAAATAGGCTTCAGTGCCGCAGCGTTGTGCCGAGTGGGTGTGGGATTCTTCAGGCTGATACAACACCCCAAGAAAGTGCCAGGTCGGACAAACTCCTCTTCACCATCTCATCTGCTGATGAGAGAGACACTTGTTCTGTTGGGCTGTTCAGAGACAGAGCCAAGGCTTAGTGTGCTCTCAAGATGAGAACCTTCTCCTAGAGCTGCAGGAGTTGATGTGTTGTAGCATCTCTGTTCAGATTGCCTCCTAGTGTCAGAATGCAGATTTTTACAGGGTGCCTAAGAAATCAAATCTCTGTTCCTGTGTTGGCCAGTTGAGTCTCTAAATCTTTCATAGAATCATAGAATGGTAGGGGTTGGAAGGGACCTCTAGAGATCGTCAAGTCCAAACCCCCTGCCAAAGCAGGATCACCTAGGGCATGATGCTTAGGAACACATCCAGATGGGTTTGGAAAGTCTCCAGGCAAGGTGACTCTACAACCTCTCTGGGCAGCCTGTTCCAGGCTCTGTCACCTTCACAGTAAAGAAGTTCCTCCTCATGTTGAATTGGAACCTTCTGTGCTCAAGTTTATACCCATTGTTCCTTGTCCTATCGCTGGGCACTACAGAAAAGAGACTGGCCCCTTCCATTTGACACCCACCCTTTAGATATTTGTAGACATTAATAAGGTCCCCTCTCAGTCTTCTCCTCCTTTCTTTTACAACCCCTAGGTTTGATAATCATACTGCCAGGGTGCTCCTGCACCTCCGCTGTCTTTATGAAGCTTTGTTAAAAGGAGTCCTAGAACCCATCGCCAGTGCTCCTGTGCTCCGAGACCTTGGTATGTAGAACTCACTGGAAGGATTCATCATCTGTTTTCCTCTTTAGAAAAAGAGCAGAGAGGAGACATGTGGAGAAGGCAGCGGCGTCGAGATCCTGGAGAACAGGCCATACATGGACGGGCCGGGAGGCAACGGGCAGTATACTCACAAGGTGTACCACATTGGTATGCACATCCCCAGCTGGTTTCGGTCCATACTGCCCAAGGCAGCTCTGCGAGTGGAAGAGGAATCATGGAATGCATACCCTTATACAAGGACAAGGTAAAACAGGACAAAAATGTTCAGAAAGAGACCGGGGTGAACTCCTTCATCTGGGAGGTGCCTGGGCTGACTGCAGAAGTACTTGAGAATTCATGGCTGGTTGCTCTAAACCATGAGCTGTTTTGTCCATCAAGGCGTGGGAAATCTGGAATGTTTTTTATTTAGCCTTAGCCTGCACTGCGTGTTCTACTTCTCGTTGCAGAGATCTGCTAGCTCAGGGAGGTTATAAATGGCCACAGTGACGGGACAGTTGTCACGTTGAACGCTGTCGAGTACGACGGGATTCATTTGTTCTAGGCTGGAAAGTGTGGGGAGAGAAAAATCTTAATAAATGAATAAAGCTGGTGCTTCTTTTCTGGGAACTGTTGTACTGTCATTTGGCTAGAAAATAACAAACCTACATACTGTGGGTTTCACCCTGAGAAGGGAAGAGAGCCAGAGGCTCTGTGGAGCCCTCTGGGACCTCCTCATTTCAGCTGAATTTGTCTGGGAGGATTTCAGATACCCTGGAATAAACAGACCTTATACTAGTTACTCTGGTTTAGAGCTTTTGCCCCTCTCTGGGTTGGTGAGTCTGGTATTGCTGTCATCTTTCATAACAAAAAGGCTTTAATAGGTGTTTTGATTTTTATCAAAAATCTAGAAAAATTTCCTAGTTTTTTTTTTTAGTTGGTCTTCACGAGTAACATTAGTCTGGGGAACGGTGGGGAGTCGGGTCTGCATACTGGCAGTTGCTCATGCCTAAATATAATGGAACTGTCTGACTTTCAAGTGATTAAAGTCCACTTCCAGTCTCTTTTTATCTATTATCTTGAAATGCCCGTGAGTGAATCAGTTGGCCGGGAAACCTGGTGCTGCACAAAACCAGTCTGGATTTTATTCTTCCATAGGTTCCAGGAAGAGAGGTCTGCTTTCCTCTTGGTAGATCTGCATTTCCAGGGTGTCCCTGTATGAGTATCAGTGCCATAACATAACCTGGTAGTACAGCAGGACCCAAAACTTATCTCCTTGCTGAAAACTTCTCCTTTAAAACCAGCCTGTCCTGGAGGAGACACTTTTGTCACTGTCTCTGTAAAGCAAGACAGCTTGTTGGTCACCTTGGGCTTTCTACTCACTTGTTGCCAGTTGGGAAGTTGTTTCTTGGTCAGGGTGGGTGCCCAGGCTCCAGTAACTGCATGGGGTACATTGGTATCTCCTCACCTGTAAGCCCTGTAACACCTCATGGGGAGGACACCCCTTTGCTGTGCCTTGGGCTTTTACTAAAGCAGAGCTATTCCAGGGATGCCACGTGTCCGAGGCCAGCTCCTATCTTAAGAAGCTATTAAAGGAAATCTTTTTTTAAGCTGTACAGTTGGTATTTTAAGCCTATCTGAAATAAAACCTGAGTGAAGGCTGGCTTGGATTTGAGGCTGATTTTCTACATCTTGGGAAAGCATTTCCTTCCCTTGCCGAACGGAGCGGGGTTTCTCTAAGCTGCGTTGTTCTCGCTTTCCAGGTACACGTGTCCTTTCGTGGAGAAGTTCTCTATTGATATTGAGACATACTACAAAACTGATCCAGGAGAGCACGTCAATGTCTTCAACCTCTCTCCTGCAGAGAAAAGACAAACCATTCTAGGTGAATAACCTTTTTTCTTGTACATTTACCTTCTGCCTTTTTTTTTTTAATATATTCTTGGTGTATCTCATCTGCCTGTCCATCCAAGCACACACCTGCACCCCTGTTGGTGTCAGGCTGTGGGGTAGGGTTACATCAAGTACAGTGAGGACACCTGAGTTCTCTTCTAGGCTTGATGTAAATCACATGGAAAACATCTCAATCCTCCATCTGCAACCTGAAGCCTGTGCCTTCTCGTCTTATTTGTGCAGCTCCCAAGGGGAGTAACACATCTAAAGATTTGAGGGTCAATAAGTAGAAATAACCATAAAAGAGGAAAACGTTGCCGTGTGATTGTGTGTCCCTTTTCCTTGTATGAAAATCATCCCCACCTGCACTTCTGAGACGTGAAGGTGCATTTCATTTTTGCTTCCCTCTCCTTTTGGTCCTACCCCCGTGCAGGTTAACGCTTCAGCTTCGCAGCTGCCTCTGGAAGCTGGGGTTAATGAGCCTTATGTACCCAGAGATTTAATGAGAAAAGACAAAAGGGAACATCTTACAAAAAGGCAGAGTGTGGCAGGTGTCACAGTGACTCCTCTGCTTCTGTCCACTGTGCCTGTGCCCGTGGCATTTGCTGGAGACGCGGACGCGTGGCAGGGAGCTCTGGCAGTTACAGCCGCGCCGGACTGAAGCATCCCTCGCTCTGAAGCTGCTGAGACTGGAGAATATTGATCTGGGGCTGACTTCTGGCAGTCCCACTACCCAGAGGGACATCTGGGGAAGGACATCTAGTGGCTGCTCTGCCTTCTTGAGCGCCGTTGGCGTGCGGGGTATGGCAGCAGCTTTCCCCGTGCAACTTTACTTGAGTGAAATGTGATTTAAACTTCTTTGTTTTGAACGGTAGTTTGACTGTCCTCATTCCTCAGCTTATCTGATCAGGCTTTCAGTACTGAACAAATAGGCTTGAGTCATGGTGCCTCACTGAGAAGCGCCAGAAGAGCTGCTGTTTCTTGGGAAGTGTGGTCCTGCCCTTCAATCCAAACTTCAGATGCTTCTGCTCAGATCCGGGCTGGGGGTTGCAGATCATAAGAACAAAGTTCATTCACTCTGCTCCCATTCCAGCTTCCATTTTGCCATTGTTGAAATGTTGATTAGGACTCGAGTTAAACTTTGAGCCTTCCATAGTACCTCTGGTCTAACAATAGCATGTGAGGAGTTACCAGTAACCTCACTTGCTGGCCTCCAAAGATGTTTAGCAGATAGTGTCTTTTCCATAACAGAGCTAAGAAAGGGCAGGTGGGTTGAACCCTCTCAGATGAGACCAAGCTGTAGCACTGTGAGTGATATTAGAAAAGCTGAAAGATGAAATGTGCAAAAGATCTTTTTGAAGCTGGAAAGACAGAATGTGCAGATCTGCCAGAGTGCTGTGGATCTGCAGTCACCGTGGGCAAAAACATCTATTTGGAGCAAAGCCTCTGTTTGATGGAACTGTGTGTACTGGTTCCTCTGGCAGAGCTGATGGCTGCCCAGCAGCAATGTATAAACAATTTAAATATCAGTTGTTTAAGTGGAAGTAAAAAGAAACTCAATTGTTGTAATGCTTCTGGTACTTACTAAACCAGAAATAATTCCTGGAAAATGATGGGTTTTTTTCCCTTGTTCAGGAAAAGGAAATGTCTTAACTGTTTCTATTCTCTTTCTATAGATCCTATTGATATTGTTAAAGATCCAATCCCTCCACATGAGTACAAAGCTGAGGAGGACCCAAAGCTGTATAAATCCGTGAAGACTAAAAGAGGGCCTCTCTCAGAAGACTGGATCCAAGAGTACAAGAACAACCCTGGGAAATACCCCATCATGTGTGCATATAAACTGTGTAAAGTCGAGTTCAGATACTGGGGGATGCAGTCGAAAATTGAGCGTTTTATCCACGATGTTGGTGAGCATTTATGATCTTGCAGAGTTCACTGTCAACTCCTTAGTGTTGTTTCTGAATTGCAACACAAAGGTGAGGTGTGTGCAACCCAAGACATCTCTGTGAATTGATTCTCAGATCCAATTACTCTCTTGTAGAGAGCTGTGGGTCTGTTCAGGAAAAAACATGTTATTTTATACAATTATATGTATATATACATATGTGAATCCAAGCCACTTGTAGCCACTGAAAGGGTTTCAAGTCCTGTGTCAGCAAGATCTTGCATTCTTTTTTTTTTATTTGTCTGCTAAACTTTGTGAGATCATTTTCAAAACCTGACAGCTTTCTTAATTGTGAACAGAATCCTGGGGCTGCCTGGAAGAAAAGCTTCACTTCTGAGTCCTAAGTGGTTCTAGAAAACCACTCCCTGGAGCGTCCCCGGTTTCTTCCTGCCTTGTGACAGGGCTGGTGGGTCCCTGTGTGGCCATACATCTCTGTCCCCCAGGCTGGGGGATTCAGGGCTCCCCACCTCACTGTGCTGTGACCCACCATGGATCACTGACAGCTCTCGGTTGTGAGTAAATGTGCTGCTTTGACTGACACATCATTCTTAGGTCAGTGCTTTTAAGGAGGTATTGTTTGTGTCCCAGGAGTAACTAAGTGCAGGTGGTAGCAATACTGGCAGTAATTTTTCTTTGCAGAAAATCTATAACACAACTGATAGAGTTTCTGAGCTTTGCCACAAGAGGCAGGATCTATGGCCAGGTTGAAAATCTAAAGAATGTTATAAAGAAGCATTCCCATCTCAAAAAAAAAAAAACCCAGCAAAGTGCAAGAGCTATGGCTGCCCTCAAGGGCCAAAGAAAGACTGTGTAAAGGATGCTACCTGCTTTCTGTACACAGTCAGTCCTCCTGTATGTCTTCTACAGCTGCCCTTTCTGTCTGCAAAACTTCTTTGAAGTGCTTGCTGCCAGTGTTAAGTAATCTTGTAACTCTTCTCAGTCATCTTGTGCTCACGAGAGCCAACGTGGAAAACACCAATAGAGCAGTGAACAGTGCACGCTGCTCTCCGGGTACTCACAGGTGGCTTTCTTAAAGCTCCTTTGCCTTTAGTTTACTCACAGATGGAAATTTTTACCTGTTACAGACCATATTGCAAGTGGCTCTCTGCAATGAACTCCCTCAGCACTCCGGTGACACGGGCTAATTTAGTGTATGCTGCAAAACATGGGGACAGAATAACAACTCCATTGTATCTGTTAAATGAAAAAGAAGCATGTGACTCCTGCTGTTGTTCGGAGGTGTTTGGCACAGATTAAACCGTGGTCCCTTCGAAACGTTCCTTTTGTGTTTGGTGAAAGATTGCCTGCCATTTTCCTCTTGATTGAGGCTGTGAGGAGAGCCAGCTCATTGTCTGCCTTTCAAAAGCCTTTTCCACTCTGTTATAATGGTAGCAAATACTGTTTTTCAAAGTGGTTAAGATGCATAAAATCAGAGAAGTCTTTAAGGCAAGAGAAAGTTAAGTGAGTGAAAAGTGAAAGCAAAAGCTTTGGGTATTTCCAGAAGACGTGTGGCCTTCCCCCCGCAACGCGATAGCCGCGGGGAAGCCGTTAGTGAGTGGGAAAAGAGCCATGTCCCATGTGCCAAAGACAGCAAGGTATGAGGATGTCCAAGTTGGAAACGTCTGGGCAACGTGACTGAGCAAACTTACACGCTGATCTCAGTTTTGGGGTTTCAGCTGGTGACCCAAAGCAGATGGAGACCTTTGCGCATTGCGTAGCTGATGGTGGACCAGGCTCTCAGGTGCCAAAGATGTTCTTGTGGGACAGCCTCTCCTTGGCATTTTTCTCCTGGTTCCTCTGTTTCCAGCTCCTACAGATTTGTCTCTTGTGGAAATTAGTGAGCTCTGGACAGGGTCATCAAGCCAGCCAGAAAAGAGAGACAGAAACCAAGGGCGGGATCCGAATTCTGCCCGAGGTGGGTAGAGGCACTTAATGGTGCAAACTAAAATTAGAGAACGGGTTGAAAGAAGAACATGTCTGAGTTAAGTGATGGATGGATTGTGATACACAGAAAGGCTACTGAGCAGAAGGAGTAACTCTGGGGGATGATGTTGAAACGTTCTCAATCTTACTGAGCGCAACAGCCATTTTTTCTGATGACTAATTGGACAGTTACTCAGTGCTTTGACAGCCCGACACACAGACTAAAATTGTGGGCTATTAGTCTACTTGGCTGTAATATTTGTATGGTTTCTTACTCCTTTCCCATAGAATTTAAGTTTAATTGGACTGGCACTGCATAATGTTCATGCTCCCACTCGCTTCCTAATGGTGCACGTGGGCTACGGTTGCTTCGTTGTTACCGCGTGCCTTGGCTGTGTATGGGTTATTGATTATAGACTATGGCAGAGCACGTTCCCATCCCCGGAGCTGGAGCTTTGTGTCTTAGGCTAAATATCCCCAACTAGTTGCACAGGGATGAAGTGGAGGTGGTTTTGGAAAGCTCTTTAGCAGCACTTGTGCTCCACTACGGGGAGAAGTTCAACCAGAAGGGCACTTCCCACCGGGGCCTGCGGGTAGAGTTTTGTCTCTGGAAGGGTGGCCAAGCTGCAGTTACTGTGACGTGGGGGTCACCTTAGCATGATATGGATGTGACCACAAGCTTTTCTTTATGAGTGGTCTGAGCAAGTGTGGGTAGGGAAGCAAGCAGATGCAGCTGCAGGTTGCCTTTGGTTGGATCCATTCAGACATCCATGAGGTTGTGGGATCTGTTGTGACTCTCAAGGAAATAGTGTTGCACGGGGAAAACCAGGCACCCCTTATCAGCTGCCAGGAAATCGTGGGAGTGCTTTATGAAATGCTTTGGGATATCACCACGGAGTATGTAGTCGATGGTATCTGAACAGCTGCTTTATAGGGACACTTGAGAGGCTTTTGAGCAGGATTTGGTGGTGAGTTTTTTATTTGTTTAGGGGTTTTTTTTGCATTGAGTTTTTTCTACCTTTACTATTCCCCCCCCATTAAAAAATCAAACCCAGAACTATAAAGAAAAGCTTTTCCAATGCAGCTAAAGAGGTCTCTCCATCCTAGCTTGCCTCATGGTCATTTACATTTCCTTTTGCAAGATCAAATTCAACACCACAATCTGCAGGCAAACCATGTACAAGAGTCAGCACCTCGTGGATTCGGCCAGTCTCTGGGTTGAGGTGGTGAGTTGAAAGGCCAGTGATTGAGATGTTTGCACCCTGCTAGACTCTTCACAGATGATCTTCCTGTACAACGTGGTGGGAAGCGTTAATTAATTAAGTCAACGCAACGACGCCGGGTACTTCTGAACTCCATCTGTGTGTGCCTGTGTGGTTTCCTTGGGGTTTGGAGTTGTTTCTTGGGGTTTTTTTTGTTAAACCAAGGCACTGTGTGCTCTAGGGAAATAATAGTCTTCTCAATTACTGGTATTACTGAAATCAGTTGGTACTTGCATTTGTATAAAAAGCCTTTTCTGGTTATTTCTGATGGACAGCAGTGTGGGACTTGCCTGCTGAGGCTGTGGGGTTATCCTCCAGTGATGCAGCATCGCTGGCGCATCCCAGACTAGGGAAATAATCTCGATTCTTTCTGGCTTCATAACGAATGCAGAGGGCTAGAGGCACGACAGCCTCGGTGGCATCCTCTTTCCCAAAGAACAGGGCTCTAAGGAAGGGGGGATTTGGGCTGTCTGATCAAAGTGATGTGACAGGGAGGTCTGTGGGTTGGGAGGAAGCAATACAAGCAATTTTTCTGACCTGAGATATGAAGTGAAAGAAGGCAGAGGGGAACTTCAGGAGACTCGTTTCCCCTGCCGAGTGGTTTTCATGTTCCTTGTGATGTTAGTCCGTTAAAATAAAGATACAGGGTTGGTGGCATCTGTGCCTGTACACGGAGGATTTCTGAGGAGTTGATGCGTTGATACATCAAGGCTGGATCCAGGAGCACGAGGGGAGGCTGCTGAACCTTGGAACAGAGGTGGCCTTGGGATGAGAGCAAGGGGGCTGTTCACTTCTGTGTCTGCTCACAGGCTGTTTTCAAAGTGTTTCAAGCAAGGTGGAAGTGGACATTGTGGGTGTGGATGTCCAAAGGATGGTTGTGGTGTTGAGGACTGAATTTTACAGCAAGGGAAACGTTTTATCATAGAATTGTCAGGGTTGGCAAGGACCTTAATGATCACCCAGTTCCAACCCCCCTGCCACGGGCAGGGACCCCTCCCACTAGAGCAGGTTGCTCAGAGTCCTGTCCAGCTTGGCCTTAAAAACTTGCAGGGGTTGGGGTTTCCACCACCAATCTGGGCAACCTGTTCCAGCATCTCACCACCCTCATGGGGAAGAAATTCTTCCTAATGTCTAACCTGAATCCACCCACCTCTAGTTTTGATCCATTCCCTCTGGTCCTACCGCTACCTGACATCCTAACAAGTCCCTCCCCAGCTTTCTTGTAGCCCCCTTCAGATACTGGAAGGCCACAGTGAGGTCTCCTTGGAGCCTTCTCCTGACTGAACAACCCCAAGTCTGTCCTCACAGGAGAGATGCTCCAGCCCTCTGATCATCCTCGTGGCCCTTCTCTGGACATGCTCCAGCACGTCCATATCTTCCCTGTAATAGGGGCTGCAGAACTGGAGCTTTCTTGGCTTTCAGTGTGGATGTGGTGGGAGTTTAATCTTTGCATTTAAGCTCTGCTGATTGTCACGTAATGGGAGGTGAAGAGGCTAAAACGTTCTCCTGCAGTTGTGCAGAAAGTAATCTGCTGGGGGAAATAACTCCGAATCTCGACTAAGGTTGAAGAGAATTAAGTTGCCAAGGCGCCTTGTTCTGCCCCAAGAAGGTCACAGTCTGTTGGCTCAAACTTACCTCTCCTACGTGGAGCTCCCTTCTGAAAGTCAGGCAGAGAAACGCATAAAATATTGATAGATTTAATATTACTGTGCAAATGAAGTTCAGGCTGAGCTGGTCCTTCGCATTAGATGCTGATCTCAATGGCTGTTTCCTCCTGATGGGTTGTCTTGTGGTGGCTGGTGGCAGTAAGAACTAACAAAGAGCAGAGCAGACAACAAAGTGCCAAGACCTGGAAGAAAATAAACATAAAATAAGAGGGTTTTGTATGTTTAAAAAAAAAAAACCAAACCAACCTGAAAGAAAGTGATTGCTGAAAAAAAGAAGGGATATTTAGGCTGAACATCATAGAAACTGTGACAGGGGTGAGATCTAAGATCTTGGGTACAGCACTGAAGCACACGTTGTTGGAAACACCTTAGAAATTCTTCGTCTAGTGGGACCATCCAGCTTTGGCCACGCTCCTGGAAACAGAAGGTGCCTTATGAGGGCCATCTTTCCTCTTGGTGGTACTTCGAGAGCTCAGTCTGCAGCTCCCAAACCCAACAGGATTTTAATGTAGCCTGTTGATTGCTTTTCATCTCGTGATAGCAGTAGTGATGGCGTAGCCTGTGGTCTTTGTCCAGGGTCCTTGAGGTGAGAGGACAACTACCCTGCCAGCTTCTTGGCATGGTATGTTCCTTCTCCAGGCTTAGCAATGGAGGATTGTGGATCCACAATCCCACTGGTAATTCCTACTGCTGCTTTTGGCATGGCCTTCAACCCACCTCTGCCTCAGTTTCCCAGTAATTAAAGGAGGGACAACATGGATGATGATGATGATTATTATTATTATTTTCCAGAAGGGCTCCTGAGGATTAGTTTGTCAATACTGATAGAACCTTTTCAAAGCACTTATTACTGCTCTGTGCTCCCATCAATAATGAACAGCAGTTGGGAGTTTTCACCTGTCCTGAGCTTTTAAGCAATAAAATAAGGTTGCAAATCCTGAGTGACTACCCCATTTTAAAAGTCTTGCTGGTATGATGCAAGCCAGCAAGTTTAAGTCTGGGAGGAAAGTTTCTGCTGCCTGCTCAGGAGCGCTGTGTGTTGATACTTGAGACAGTTCTTCCTTTCAGATATGTGATACAGTGAAATATTTTAAATTGGCTTTACCCACTTCATTTTTCTCATGCAGCAGAAGACAGATGGTATCTGCAAAATAAAGCATCTTTATTCCCTCCCTTACTTTGCTTTGCATCCCATTATCTCAGAAGCTTGTATTTGTGATGCTGTTTCACTGATATGTAGAAACCAGGTGCAGAAAAACCAGGTTTCCAAGGCAAGGAGAGGTTTTAGTCTTAGCACTGCTGATGTGGGATGTGCTTCTGTCATGTAACAGTTGTGGTGGGCTGTGTAGTGTTCATGAAGGAACCGCTTGAAACTCTCCTGATTTAAAAAACAATTAAAAAATTCAGTGGTTTTTGTTGTTGATGTTAGCTTCTTTTATTTAATTTCTTTTTTTTTTCTTCTGTAACATACTTCACTTTGAAGGCTGGATCCAAAAAATACCACTTCCCAGAACTTCGATGGAGTTGCAGGCGTGGTCTGTGCTTGGCTTCTCCTCAGTGGAGTGGGCAGTAGTAAAACAAAGTCCTGAAGTAGGAAATCCCTTCCCAAGTTAAAAGCAGTCCCAGAAGACTGGCTAATTTTTCAGTGCGTGGTTGGTTAACAAGAACTGAGGGGATAACGTACGTGAAGTGACCGGTGTGCCGTGCTGACGCTCACTCTGTGAAGGTTCTTTACTGCAGCTTACAGCATTGTGTTGTTGGTGCCACCGTGACGTCCTTGCCATGGTGTCCTGAGCTTTTGGGGATGGGAACCCATCGATCCCTGCAGTTTGTAGCACTGGTGACAGGGGCATTTTGGCTTTGCAGGCTTGCGGAAGGTCATGGTCCGTGCCCATCGGCAGGCTTGGTGCTGGCAGGACGAGTGGTACGGGCTCACCATTGAAGATATCCGGCAGCTGGAGAAGGAGGCACAGTTGATGTTGGCTCAGAAGATGGCCCAGTTCTGCAGTGAAAATGATACTGAGCAGCACGGAGTCAAAGACACTTCTGGTGAGAAGGATGTCGAAGCCAGCACAGTTTCAGCTGTTGTCACAGAGGATGTTGCTGGCAACAGTGAAACAGCCTCTGGGAGATCGCTCACCAAGCAGTGGTCCACCTCTTCCAAGTCCTCACGATCTTCAAAGAGAGGAGGTAAGATGCTGCTGCTGACTTGTTCTGAACTGCATGGAGGTTGGGCTTTTGGGAGGTATGACCACGTCTCCTCGTGACTGGCACCTTTGGGACAATGCATGTTTCTCCCATGCGTCCTTTTAGCTTGGAGACCTTCTCTACTAGTGTTGCAGGCTCAGTAGTCTTAGGTGACCTTTTAGGGGTTTGGGAATGTTTCTGGTCATCCCATAACTGTTACTCAGTGGCATGTGGCAGAATTCTTGTCAGTCTGAAAGCAGAGTGAACTGAGAAAACAGCAGGAGAGCAGGCTAGCAGCGTTGGGTTTCGGAAGAAGACAAACACTGGCACAGAGAGAGTCAGTCCTTGTTACCCAAGAGCCACTGGGTCCTGGTCCTCCAGCAGCGTTCCCCTTCTGGAGGTCTTCTGAGCCAGTGGGGCTGCAGGGGGCTGTTAACTGCCTCTTGCTTTCCAGGAGGCAGCTGCAGCAGGCACCCCGTGCTCCATGGCCAGGGTTCCACCCAGCTACATGCCGGTCATTGCCCCCGTGGCTGCTCACACGCTGTTGCTCACGTGGCGAAGCGTCCCCATCAGCCACTGGCGAGATGAAGGCAGGTACCCCCAAAAAAGGGAGTGAGGTCTGCTGCCTTCCACTGGTGATGAGGTGTGGTAGCTGGCTGGAGACCAAAGCTCTGAGCCTGGCTTTAGGTGGGACCACGGATCACGTTTATATTCCTTGTTAAATACCACTGGGGAAGCTTTCAGGATTTTGCTGTTAGTGTCCCACCTATGGATACCCTGAAAGGACTCAGCTTTGAGTCCTGAATTTCATCATTCACCTCTCCTTAGGCAGTCACCTCTTTTTTGCTGTACTGAATTCTTCCTTTCCTCGGACCGTTGTGTGCGGAGGGGTGAATCCCCGGTGAGTTACACGCACAGAAGGCTTGAACCCTCAGCAGTTCCCTCTCCTCTTAGTCAAGCGCAGCTGATAGCAGGGTAGTAGCTCTTACAGCAAGAAGGTAAAAGAAATCTTGATTTTCCTGAAAACCCCAAGGGGCAGCATTTCTTCCAGGGACGGTGGAAGGGGACATCTGGGTGAGTGAAGCTTTTCCATCTCTTCCTGCGCACTAAATACCGTGAGTTGAGTCTCCATTTTTATTTACCACTCCATCACCGATTTCATCACGGGGTGAATGAGAGACAAGCAGTAGTTTTACCTTGTGATGACTCACTGGAGTGAGCCCCGGGGAAGAACCTACCAGATGCTTCATAAATCATTGTATAAAGATAAAAATGCTGGCTACTCTGCCTGCATTGGGATTTTATATCGATGTGCTCGTCCCTCGTTACGCTCTTTGTTCCGAGCCCCCTCTTCCCCCAACGCTGGTTGGAAGCTGTAGTTTTTCAGACCCCTTGAAGGTTTTCTCTAGTAGCAAAACATGAATTCCTTTGAAACTGCAGAATGTCTCAGCTTATACATGAAAAAGTAATGAAAGAAATGGATTGTGATGTGCTGGGAAGTACGTCATGCAGATATTTTAATCCTCTTCATGCTGGCAGCATATTAACATATGGAAGCAAGAAGGGCTGTCTCGCTTTACCGCTACCTCCAGCTGAAAAAAGCAATGCCTTTTTCCCCCAGAAGATCTCAGTCCTCCCTTTACCATCTGAGCGAGACCTCTGGTGACAGCAAGACCCTTGTCACCATCCCATATGTTGTTACACGCTCTATTTTTAGCAACTATTATGCGAGTGCCTTGCCGTCAGTCCGGCGTGAATTAGCTCTGCTCTGCCAGCCCCTCGCTCGCCGCTCCCCGAGGGGTGGGCGGCGGGGTAGTCGGGGGCTGCTGAGCTGCAATTAAATGACTCTGCACAGACTCTCCATCCTCTTTCCACGTGACGACCAGGTAGCAGGATCCAAAGCCTTTCACGTGCCTGGTTGACGCCGTTACGATAGCACGAAACGGCTCGTGCAGCTGTCACAGGAACCAGAGCCTTTCCAGCATCTTTCTATATGCTAAATGAGATTTTTGTCAGTCTCCTCAGGTTGTTTTGCAGCGTTAGGTGGGGTGGCTGCTGCAAACGCTTTGTGTGCGCCGTGTGACACGCAAGAGCCATCTGGAAGAGGGGAGAAACCCTCTCATCGTTCTCTGGACAAGCGCTCCTTTCAGCTGACGGCTGTTCTCTAACAAGTTCAGCCAAGGAGAGTTCAGGCTGGATCATTGCTGTTATATCAGAGGAAAAAAAAATAACCCAAGAAAAAAGGCATAATATGTTTATATTTAACATGGAGAAACTCTGGAGGGGAAAAGGAAAGGGAGCAGGTAGGTGTGAGGACCATAGAATCAATGTCTTGGGTTGGAAAGGACATCTAAAGGTCACCTAGTCCAACCCCCCTGCAGTAAGAACAGGAGGGCAAACAGGAATCCAAAGGACCGTTGGGTTTTCTCCCGGCTCCAGCAGGACAGCCTCTCTGACAGCTCCCCGTGAAGTAGTTGGGTAGCATGTTGTTTAAATCATTCCAAGTTTAAAGTTTAAATAGATCCCTAATCCAATTTGTGTGGAAGCAATTTCCTTCCAGAAAAAGAGATTAGTTCTCTCCAGGCTGCTCTGCTTAGCTACCCACCCAAAAGTTAGCGAAGCAGAGGCATGGTTTGTGTGCTGATGAGAGGCAGGGAGAAAGCTTCCAATCAGCCTGCTTCCTTCCTAATTGCAAACTTTAAAGCCCAGCTGATTTTTATATATATATATATATATTTTTTAGCACGTCCTCCTAACAATTATAAATAGCTGCCATTCAAAATAGCACGCGAGCGAGCCGAAGAGCTCGCTTTCATGTAGCATCTTGCTGGCAGGTTCTAGCCAACAGTAAACAAACAGGAGCTGTAAAGCGGCACACTGACATCACACCGGGGTTTGGTGTTTTTTTCATCTTGCAGCAGTGAATTCTCATAGAGAACACACGACTCTTCCTCCAGCAAAGATCATGTTGGGAACTCTCCGTCTTGTCGGTGTAGCGCAGCGCGTAAGGCTTTTCTGTCTTTTCCAGCAAGTCCCTCACGCCATAGTATCTCCGAGTGGAGGATGCAGAGCATCGCCAGGGATTCGGATGACAGCTCCGATGATGAATTCTTTGATGCCCATGGTACGTGGAGCCTAAATCACCGTCGTTTGTTGCCTGAAATGTGTGTGTGTTTGTGTGTGTGAGAGAACAGAAGGGTGAGGGTAGGGGGTGAGCGAGACTTTTCTGCTTTGTTTGAAGAATTTTCCTTTCTGACCAAGACACGCGCGGCATCGGCGCAGCTTCTTCGGGCATCCCCCAGCAGGACTTTCCCGTTTAACGCGGCGTTTCAGATGCAGCGTGATCTGTTTGAAGGGATCTTGAACTGTCTTAACCTTTGGAGCCGTATTTTGTGTGGTGCTGCTGAACGTGGGTGAAATTCAGCAATACTAATTGGACAGTGGGCGTGTCCTCCTGATGCTCATTCGGTGTGACTGATTATTTCTCTAATTTATTTTGCCATCAGGAGGGGTGATATGATTAATTGTTCTGTCTGGGCCTGAAGAGACACAAGTTTGCCTTTTTTAACTCTTTATTCTCCTGTTCCAAGAAAAACAATAGTGACTGCAACAAGGTACTTCAAGTGCCAGAATTAATTGGTGTTGATTCCAGAATTCTCTGAGTAATTTTGACTGTCTGCGTTAGGAGAAAGCTGTATTATTTCT
This sequence comes from Todiramphus chloris collaris, assembly GCA_025345505.1. Classification (NCBI taxonomy): domain Eukaryota; kingdom Metazoa; phylum Chordata; class Aves; order Coraciiformes; family Alcedinidae; genus Todiramphus; species Todiramphus chloris. Next base: position 3,547,952 of record JANVCC010000060.1, on the reverse strand, counting down.
TTTCCCTGTGCATGTGTGTGAAGAAGCTTTGTGCCATTGCACTCATTTTATATATGGTACTTAATGCATATTTAAGCCTGAAGGGCTTCGTCTCTGCTGACAACAGATGGACTCTTCTCTCAGCTTGTAATGCAAATCTAAGGTGTGCTGATGAAGCTGGTGACCTTTCGGTGAAATGCAGTTGGTAGAAGCTGACGCCCCAGTTTTGTAAAGCAGAATTTCACTGGTGTTCAGCTAGAGTCCAGTCTCAAGGAATGGATAGTATCGTTTTTCCAGAAGGGCTCTCTAAGCAGGTGTTTAAACATGCATCTCAAATTCTGGGGTACCAGTTGGAGTTGCAGAGTAGTGACTCGCACAGCAGCAGCTTGAATGGCCAGGATGTGTGCACAAGGCAGGGCGTGAACGAGTCCCCTGCCTGCAAGGGGAAGGGCCAACTTAGCTGAAGTGTCTGTTTAGTAACAAAAACAACGTAAGGGATTTATTGTGGCAATATACACACAAGAAAAGAGTCATCACAGCGGCATCCTTGCCATCCACACTCTTTTTTTCTTGTTTGTTTGCCTTTTTAATTACTCTGTGATAAAATGGAGATAGAGATGGCTCTGCCTGGGATCCAGACCCCCCAGGGAATGCTTGACGTGCTCCTAACAGGCCTGGGAAGGAGAATTAACAAAAAGGAGCCTCGTGCCAGGGCTGGTATGGACACCTCTGTTGCAATACTTCCAGGAGCTCGCTAACAGTAAAAGCAGCTCCTCTGCTGCTAGCGCACGGCGTGCGCCCTTCATCCCCGGCAAGCCACACGGCTGGGTTTGCAAAGTCTGCCTACTCTGATGGGATTTTGGCTTGTGAGTTGAAGCCTTTGATGCGTGTGCCATTCAAGGCAGCCCTCTCTTCAGGAGGGACCTCTTGTTGCCCCGTGACACGTCCCAGCTCTGGGTCTGTGAGCGGGGATGAAGCGCTGCTCGCAGCTCATCCCGCCGGGGTGGTTTCTGGGGTCGGTACCATGGGAACTGGCAGAGATCAGGATGTGAGTCAACAGCAAGCAGAGTTCCTCAGGAGTGCTTCCCATATATTCACACACACATTTCCTCACCGTGCAGTGGGCGGAACCCGAGCCTGAGAAGATTTCTTCCCACTCATCCTCGTTCCCTGGCAAACTCTGGTAAAGATAGTGACAAATACAGTAATATCTAATATCCATCCTGTAATAAATGCTAATAACGGGGGTAATATCCCACTCTGTGATCACTTGAGCAGCAATAAGGGCTGTAATTAAACCTCTCGAGGAAATAAGTTTAATATTTAGATTAGTTGCTGGAGGAGCTTTGAGTGCAATCTTCCTCTTAATTCCCTGGCAGCATGTGTGTTGCCTGCTTGTGCTTTCCTCTTGCTCTGAACAGGTAGCCCCACACTCCCTTGTGCAGGGAAATGGGGATTTATTCAGATTCTTTTTCCATAGCTGAAAAAGGAAATGGCATGCTGATGTGAAAGTTTCCAGGTTGCTCTCTTTTTATGGTCAAACTGTAAATAGAAACTCCTAAAAATAATTGGTCTTTGCTTGGCTCTGCACTTCATCCTCTGCATACATATATTTTTTTCTAAGCTAGTGCTCAGATTTGCTGAAAAGATGAATATATTTCATATTCTTTTTGTTCCCCATCTGAGGATTCTTCCATCTAATGATTTTCTTAGTAACTGTGCAGCAACAAGGAAGGGGGAATCCTAGCCTGGGACTCTGAAGATTACAGCTTTTAGATCTTCAAGACCTCTGTAATTACTGCTGTTATTATTACGTTTATAACTCTTTATTAAATTTACAAGCCCAAAATTTTCAGGAAAGGAATACTAAGCACGGAACAATAAATAAATTAGAAAGCACTTAACCTCTGTAACAGTAGAAGATGCATCCTCAGTGTAAAAAAAAAGAGAAGGGGTAGAGGGGGAAGGAACCAGCAACACACACCAAAGGCATCGTTAAGATGTTGTTTGGTTTCCTGGCAGTTTGTGCGGGAGCTCTGGGGTCTCTCTGCTTCCCAAGGACCTGCCAGGACTGAGCATGGAGGCTGCATGGTACCCTGCCCAGCTCGCCCTGGGGCCAGGAAAGGAGCCAGCAGGCTGCTCCTGTCTCACAGCACCTCTGGTTTGGCATAAACCTTTTTTGTGAGCCCTTTCTCAGCTCTGGGCTGGCTACCCCGTGGTCAGGCTTGGTCTGTGAGCGAGCTCAGCGTCTCGTCGGGGAGTCCACGTGTGTTGGCTGACCTAGCCCAGGCCAGAAGGTATGGGGAGGGTGGTGGGGGTCTCCAGTGCAGGCACTGGGCCGAATTCTTCCTGCTGTTGATGGCCTGTTCAGCGGTGCCTCAGCAGGGCTCGGGTGCTGTTCCCATGTGAATGGACCAGCAAGACCAGTGGACAGGCAAGGCTGGACCCTGCTCTGGGGTGATTAGGGCTCTGCAGCCCAGCACCATGTGGTGTGAGCACAAAGCACAAGCCTGTTTTCCAGCATCACCCACCTGACAGCCCTCCTTTTCCCCCTAACCTGGTGTAACTCTTCTGATGTCTGCTCAAGAGGGAAGCTCATCTTGGTTACGTTTTGGATACTACCGTGGTGTGGGAGAGACAAGAGCTCTCTCCTTTTATATGTCTCTCCCTTTTAATTACACTTCTAGGAGCATCATATTTTTGTGACCCTTACTCCTTATCAACCGTAGCTGAACTGAGCCAGGGGGATGTCAGAAGATCCTGAGGCAGGAGGGAAATGGCAGACACAGACACTGAGGGTAATCAAATAAGTCTCATCTCCTAAGGAAATCAGGCTAAACATAGCCTGGGGAATTTACATTTCCTTTATTTCTCAGGTATTTAGTCCTGCTAACGATAGTGATCCCTGTCACTGCTTCCCCCAAAGACATCCTGCAGTTTTCAGACATCTCTGTGAGGATCCCAGCAGCAAATGTTGCTTTGTCCTCTCCTGTACTGGAGCATACTGGCTGCTTTAGCATCATCAGAAAGTATGGCAAGAAAAACATCAAACTTGGTCCCTGAAATGGTAGCATTAAAAATCCATGTTATTTTGTCCAGGCTTTAGGAGTTTTGTTTGTTAAAAAACATGCAACTAAAACATTGTGTTGACTTCTGAAAAGGTGCTTTGGTTTCTTTGGTTTTACTTCTGGTAAAGTACCGTGTTTTATTCTGACTTAAGCCATCCAATTGTTTATAAGATTATGTAGAGTTAAGGGGCCTTACTTTTATTTAAAATTCTGTGCTGTGCTAATATCTGTTTGAGAATTTGGGGAGGGAGCTCTCAAAAAAATCTGTTTGTTTGGTTTTTTTTTTAAAGAGGACTTGTCTGACAATGAGGAAATGTTCCCAAAAGAAATAACGAAATGGAGTTCCAACGATCTGATGGATAAAATTGAAACCCCTGAATGCGATGATGTCCAGGGTAATTTTATTATTTTATTATCCTTTTCAGTAAAAACTGGGTGCAATATTTTACAGTATTTCCAGGCTATCGTTACAGACACATTCAGAAAAAAAAGGTAGAACTTGTTATCCTCATCTCACAACAGGAGAAGCTGTGATAGACATAAAAATGACTGCCCAGTGCTGCTAAAAAAGAACTGCCCAGTGGGAGTTGGGATAGCTCTTGATTCTCCTTTATTTTCTGTGTTGGTGAGGCTCCTTTGTGCGACAGCCAGGACTCTCTGCTATAATGATGAAATATTCTAGCTCCCTCTTGAATGACTTGAATTTCTCCTGATTCTTCTTTTCCTCTTGCTCCATCCTTTGTCCTTGCCTCTGTCTGTCTCGGATTTATTTTCTGCTCGCCGTTCGGAGAGTTTGAAAGGCAGGTGGCTCCTCAGCCACATCCATTCCTGTAGCAGCACAGGGGAAGATGACACTTTAGCTTTCTGGTACAAAGCCGGTCTGTGTAGGCACGGACCTACGAATGCATCAGATCTCTGCTCCCTCAGCATAGTTTAAGCAAGTCCTTTTCTTTTCCCACAAACCCAGGGTTTTCCCATTGTTGCCATCCCTAATAAAGCAGAGGTACTGGTTTGCTGTAATGAGGGAAGAGTGCTTGCTGAGGTTATGAGAAACTGCTGGAAAATAAGGGACCCAGCATTGCCCCAGGCTTCTCGGGGGGAAGGAGAGGGCAATTTGATGTAGTAATTAAGGAGATGGGTGGCAGAAGGGGCTGAGGGGCACTGGCACAACCAGTGTCTTTATGGCAGAGCATCTTTGCCAAATAGCATCTTGCAAGCGCTGACATTTCAAACCTCTGTGCCTCCAGGTGACTTGTATCACGAGACATCCGCAGAGTACCACGTCGGCTCCAGCGTGGAGAGGCTCAGCATCATTGAAGTAAGTGCTTTTGCTTTCTTGTCATGAGATCCTTCCTTGCAGGAGGATGTCTGTGTGGGGTTCCTGGAGTAACCTGCTCCTTTGCTGGGAGCAGTGGTGTGAGTCGTTCCAAGCCGCACCAGCACGCTGTGTACTTCTTGCTTAGCTTCACAGGATGATTTCACCTGTCTTTTGAACATCATATAGAAAATGCTCTGTAGTTTACAGGCAGCATCCAGTATCCAGCTGGAAAAAAAGGTGCTAATGCTACAGGGATAACTGCAGCCTGAGACACTGCTGGGTAGAGCGGTCCTGCTGATGCTGATGTGGGAGTGGGAGAGCCACGTTGCTGCATCACCACGGTGCAGGCTGTGGCAGTCCAAGTGACATAGCTCAGCTGTAGCCCACTCTTTGGAGCTGCTCAGGGTCTTATCTGGAAACCAATTATAGCACGGCCTGTGGCAGCACTCTGGATAAAATAATAAATAAATGATTACACACCCACCCACTCCAGCTTTCTTGACTTGCATATACAGACTTTTTCAATTCAGTGTCCTGGTGCATCTTGGAGTGGCTGCACTCATCCTGCCCTGAACAGCAGCTGCCTGTCTGCGCCGCAGAGATGATGCAGTTGCTTGCAGAGTGCCTAGGTTCTATGTCGTGGTCTGTCAGAGATGGTGAGCGTGGTTTTGGTGGTACTCTGTGTGCCAGGCTGTAAGATCGTGGAGGTTTGGCTTTTTTTTTGTAATTGAGAGCTCAAGGAGCATGGGGAGAGTGAGTGGCTGGGAATGGGAACAGCTCTAAGAGCTCAAGATCCTTTGGAGAACTTGTCATCTTCCTCAGGGGGCTGTACAAGCTCAACTCCCTCCCATTCCTGCATTCATTTTAGAAAAAGAACAGACTTCAAAGTGAGATGAAAAAGGCAATTATTTGTAGTTGTTCACAAACAGTCTACCAAAGTAGTATGAAATTCCTAGCCACCACTGCAGTGATTTTCACCAAAATGAAATGTAGGAATCAAGTGCATTAAGTGACTCCAGATCTTGCAAGAAAGATCTAAATAGCCACCTCCACCCCGAAACTAATCAGCAGTTGCTTGAACGTTCCCCACTTCCTTCATGAGCAGAGGTTAATGAACTGAAAGGGAAAGGTGCCTCCAAGTGACTGGCTGATAAACTTCTGGATGACCCGAGCTTGGTGACTCAGTGTTGTTCTCTAAATGAGCACTTAAAACACTTGTCTGAAAGCAGAAGCAATGCTGAGATGCTGAGAGTGCTCCTTCCATCCTCCACCCAGGCAAAAGTTCACTGTGCAGGAACGGTAAACGGGAATCAGAGGAGGTTTAAAGAGCAGGCATTAATACAGTATAATGGTACTAAATAATTAAAGGCCATTCTTAGGCAGGAGACCTGGAAAAATCTTTATTACAGACTTGGATGTGAATTTTAATGCTTCTGATGAGCTGGGTATTAAGACCTGCTTTAACAGTAGCTGGTAAAAATGTAAGCTAGTTGTTAGGCTCCTGATGTGTTCCTGGGCTTGCTTTCCTCCCACCAGTGACTTTGTCAGGGACTCAGTCACTGCTCAGAGGACAACAGGTGACTAAAGATGCTAAAATTAGAACAATTTGCCAAATGGAAAATACTGCTGCCCTCCACCCCTTCCACAGTCCCCCCCCAAGGGCTGATTCTCATCCCACAGCAGGGAGCTGCCCGGGGTGTTCTCTCATGTTGTCTTTGCTAGCACAAGGGATTAGGCACAGGAGGAAAAATCAGGACCTTCTTTCACGTGTCTCAGAGGTGTTAGGGTGAGGGGGTTTGAGTCTGTATGGGAGCTATAAACCCTGAAAGCCTTGGTAGTGAATAGATATTAACAGTGCTTAACCACTCCATTGTGTTCTAATATGTAACCAGTACAAATGGATGCTTTTGTCTCTACTCCTGGGGCATCAGGATTGGCAGGGCACTTAATTTTATCCCACTCTGGAGTTTTATCCCACTCAGAACTCTGAATCATAGTTCAGATACAGTTCCATCCTTCCCCCAAACTACAGCCTGTCTGTTCAGGCAAGGAATTGATTCAGCACAATAAGCAAACGACCTGGACAGCCAAAACAAACACCTTTACTGTGTCCATGCAGCAATCTCCCAGACAGATGTTGAATCTCCCAGACAGATGTTGCCCAGTCCTTGGGTCAAGGTGTCTTGAAGTTTCCTTCTTTTCAGTTCCTCTTTTGCAGAAGCATAAGTCTTAGTTCTGACTTCTGTCGTAGGCAAACAGATGCAATAACTGATCTCTTCCTACAACTTCTTTCCCAATAACTTGCCACTTGCTGACCTATTTGACCTCGACTGTTAATTTTGCTGAACGTGTTTTACTGCCAGCTTCTGCAGCTGAGCTCAGCACCCCCACAGAAAGCAACTCCCATCTTGTATTTCTTCATTTTTCCCCACCCTAGCTCACACAAGTCCTGTCTTTACTGCTGTCGTGTTTTACCTAGTTACAATTGTAGGCAGTTTTATTTAATTTTCCAGCATTCCTGCTTAGGGCAGTCAGTCATGCTGAGGCTGTGTGTGTCTTTGGGTGTGCACGTGTGTAGCATAAGACACCTGGAAGGAGTATCAAGTCCTCAGCTCTCATATTCATGTGTATCCAATACCTGTTTCCATAAGTGCAGCACATTCCTCCTTGAAGACAGTTTAGTTTCTTACCCACAAACCTGCACATGTTATTCTAATACCTCCTGCCTCCTGTGGTTAGAAACCTGATTTCCAGTCTGCACTTACTCAGGATGAGTTTAGACTCTTACGCTTCTGCCTGCACTGTCCCTTAACCTGAGCACCTCTCTTCCCTCCCCAGCTTTCTCTACACATCTCCACTGTGTTTGAGAGCAGGAATTTCATTCTTGGGTTACCTTCTGAAGCAAATCAAGCAGAATTCTTTCAGTCTCTGTTCAGAAAATCTCCAGGCTTGTCCTTTTGTAATCCTTCTCACACTGCAATTATCTTTCTGTGTGGATGGCCCAAACTGAACTCGGCCTTCTTGATGGGAGTTTGCCAAGGCTAATATCATGGCTGATATTGTTTCTGCTGGAAATACCGTGCCTCACAGATTGTTGCCTCCTCCCTGGCTGGACTTGATATGGATAATGCATTTATTGTATGCACCATGTGTGAGTTGGGGGGAAAAAAAGGTGATAAAATTTGCACAAAACGCACTTGGACCAAATAAAAACTCTTTGCAAAATAAGCTTTTCTACTGTGCTCTCTCTCCTTCCCATCTAGGATGAATCAGTACAGCCATTACTGCAGCCAAGTAAAATCCACGTCCTCCTCTTGGTTCTCCACGGAGGGAACATCCTGGACTCAGGAAGTGGTGACCAGAGCTCTAAGCAAGGGGATGTCAACACCATCACGACAGTGTTTGACACAGTGATGAGGGTACATTACCCAGCTGCTCTTGGACACATTGCCATCAGGCTAGTCCCTTGCCCAGCCATCTGCTCCGAAGCGTTTTCGCTCGTGTCCAGGTAAGCCCATCCTACTGTGTCACAGAGGGATACATAGAAAATTTCATTCCTCCTTTCTGGTTTTTTTTTTTTTCTTTTCATTTGGTTCTCTGAAATGTTCTGCGTGTAGTGGTGAAAGCTCTGCCCCTGCTTTGAGAATGCACTTTATTAATATACTAGTGGGGCATTCAATCTCGATTTCATACTTTGTAGTGAATACAGCAATCATGCAGCAAGAGTTTCAAGATTGAGTTATTCTAATTAATCCAATAAATACTAAGGCTTTAATTCCTTGTCTGAGGGTTGTTCTGTCAGTGTAAGTATGTTGTCCTTGAAGATTTACGTTTGATGGGAGGGAAAGATTTATGAAGCTCTCTCCCATTCACAGTGGAATAAATGGCCTTTCTATCTTGAGGCTTTTCTTTAATGACCCACAGTCCTGACCGTACTGTCTGCAAATGCTTTTCTCTGTTCTGCACGTTAGGCTGAGTATTTCCAATCTCTCTTGCCCTGTCCAGCCTCAGCCCCTATAGTTACGACGAAGGCTGCCTGTCCAACAGCCAGGACCACATTCCCCTCGCTGCACTGCCTCTGCTAGCAACCTCATCCCCGCAGTACCAAGAGGCAGTGGCCACGGTCATCGTCAGAGCCAACCAAGCCTACAGCGAGTTCATCAGATCCCAGGAGGGCACGTCATTCAACGGCCAGGTGAGCCAGGGCTGTTTATAGCCGCAGTGAAAGGAAGAGCAAGTGAAGCAATTTCCTTCTGAAACTCTCTTTTCCATTAATCTCTCAGGGGGGATGGAAACATGACGGTGTTGAGCCGCAGTAAGAAAGTGTCGCGCTTCCATTTCTTTCTTTCTGAGAGAGAGAGATTATTGCTTATGTTCTGTCTGGAACCTTTGGGATTCAGAGCAAAGTCTGAGCTTGTATTCAGAAAGGAAGCTACAAAGCTGTGAAGTTAATCAATTGTCAGCATGACACACCTTTCCAAATCAGGAATGCCACTTTTGTTACTAAACATGATCTCGGCTCCCCGTGCAAACCAAGAGCTGTTTAAGCATTTCCATCTTTAAAGGGCCTTCAGCAGCTCATGCCAGAGCTGTTACACAACTGGGTGTCTTTTTTTTTGAGACTGTGTGCAGCTGCTGCACCCCAGAAGAGCCCATGACTGAGCCTCACACCTCTGTGAGCAAAGTGCCTCTCTAGCCCCACGAGGTCTGAGGTATTGGATTAGCTGTCACGTTGCGCTGCTGTGGTGTGATTTATCCACCTCAGCTTCTTCCCCGCCAGCGCTGTGTGCCGGGGGACGCAGACAGCCCTCCCCTACCCAGGGGTCTCAGGGTTTTATTGTCCCTGTCTGCTCAGTACCCTTGGAGGCAGCACAACGTTATCTCCTCGGGGCAGAAGCACATGGAAGCTTGCCTGGAGTAGCAGAGACAGCTGGCAAGAAGGGAAACAAGCTTGGTTTTCTACAGCTGGAGTTAGCACCATGATCTGTGCTCTGTGTTGCTTTCACTTCACTCCAGTCAGCTGGTGGGAACAGCCAGAACCCATTAGCTGTGTTAGCTAACGAGAGTCTGCACGGTATGAAGGGATGTTCATTGACTGAATAGTTTTGCTGATGAAAAAGCACTGGACATCCTGTTACTGCAGCTTCCCCAGGTACAATCCAGCACTCCGTTGAACTGGCAGCTCTGAGCTGAAGCCGAGGGGCCTTTCGTTTGGTTGGGGTTTTTTTCCTCTTTTCCTCCTCTCCTTTTTCAGGTCTGCTTGGTAGGGGACTGTGTTGGAGGAATCCTGGGATTTGATGCCTTATGCTACAGCAATCAGACCGTGTCCGAGAGCCAGAACAGCAGTCGGCGAGGAAGCGTTGTGAGTGTCCAGGTAATGATGGCTCCCAGTGTCTACTGGAAATAGGTCTGCTGGCCACAGTGCCTCCATGGCCTCTGTTTTCAGTAAGGATCTTTTCATCAAACAACGAAGACTCTGTTCCTTATCAATGGCAAGTGTGCCTTAAAGTGCATATTGTCTCAATTTGGGTGCATTTGCTCTGGACAGGGATGCTTCACCCTCTGGTGTGAGGCATCACCCCCACTCTTAGGAAGTGTTTTGATCTGAGATACTGTATTGCCCTCAGCTTGAGGTAGATGGGGAAAGAAGGAAGGAGAAGGTTATAACGTGGGTGGGTATATCCCTGATTGAGCTGCTAGAGTGCTGAATCCATGGATTTCAAATCCCAGGATACCGACCTCCTGTCTCCTGGAATAACGGTGAACAACAGCTATTGTTCCAGTGGCTCTAATCTGGAAGCCAGCAGGCACCTCAGCAGGAGCAACATTGATATTCCCCGTAGCAACGGAGAAGATCCAAAGAAGCAGCTGCCACGGAAAAGGAGTGATTCATCAACCTATGAACTGGACACGATAAAGCAGCATCAGGCCTTTCTTTCAAGGTAAGATTTTGAAGGAAGAGAACCAGCAATATTCTGGAGTTGAGCTTGGAAACTGAATGTGAAAATAAAACCCCCGGATGTCGCTTTGTCATCTTGTGTTAAGCAAGGAGTAAAGTGTTTCACTGAGATTAGAGGGGTGTAGACTTTAGTGTGTTGTATATGCAAAAAAAAAAAAAAACAACCAAATTAATAGGTCCCTGGCCGAGTGGCAGTGGGAGAATCCAGCTGCTCTGCTGCATCTGTAGTTCAGTGGCAAGAGGCCTTTTATCCTGTTGCTTGACAGCCAAGACAGGCGGGTAGCTGCCGTTTTGCCGCTCTCCGAGCGCGGGATGGAGGTCATAAGGCAAATGTAGAAGTCACACGAGGGAAGGTGGCGAAGCAGAACTGGGAATCCAGTGCTGTGTTCATCTCGAAGCATCTCTGAAAGCTGATGTTGAGCTGGCTGGCCTGTCATTGGGAAAGGTGGGAATGAGCTGTGTAGCCTTTAATTTTGGCCTGGCTCAAGCGTGAGGTTGAATTGCGGTGCCCTTTGCTGTCATGGTGCCAGGAGGCTCTGGATGAGACATCTTGAACTGGGTGGCCAGTTCATGGAGCAGCCTCCAACTGCACGCAAGGATTGTTCTGTCTGTGTGACTGTTTGCCAAAGCAACCCAAGTTCCCTGTTTGGAGCAGGGTCAGGAGGTTGAGTTCTGTCCCCTGCCAGAGCTGCTCTGTTGTAGGTCATGTTTCAGATTTGTTTCTCACTATCAAAGCCCCCACTGTCACATTCCTAAGCTTCTTCAAATGGACTTTCAGAGACGTAGCCATTGACAAAACTGACAGCTTTCACAGCCCATCTTCCCATTGCCTCTGATCGTTCAGGGATCGCTTCTGTAAGCCTGAAGGCTTTTTCTGACTGAATCATCTTCTTCAGTCCATGGAACTGGACAGCCCAGATCTTTTCCTTCTGCAGGCTTGGAGGAATGGATTCAAACTGCAACTGGATAGGTTCAGACTGGACATGAGGGAAAAGTTTTTCACAGTGGAACAGGCTGCCCAGGGAGGTGGCTGAGTCCCCATCCCTGGCTGTGTTTAAGGGTTGTTTAGATGTGGTGCTGGGGGACTCGATGATCCCAAGGGTCTTTTCCAACCGGAATGATTCTGTGAGCTGCAACATCCTCTTAATCCCTCTTCCCCCATGTCCCAGGTACTGGGGAGCAAGGTGCCCCCACCCCATCATCTGCATTGCAGTTGTGTCCAAGGCTGTTCCTTTTTGTCCTGTGCTGAGCTGAAGGTTTCTCCTGCGCTTCTGCCCCTCCTCTACTCGGAGTCGTTGCTCCGGCGCAGGGACTCGTCTTGTCCTGCCGTGTCAGGGGTTCTTTTGTAAAAGATTCATAGGAGAGAGAAATTATCAAAGTGAGTGTTGTTGGTGCTCAGAGATGCTGTATTCCGGAAGACAGCTGCATTTACAAAAACCACAATAAGCTTCTCAGCAATTTCCAGCAGGTTAATAAAAGGCAATCACTCTCTTGTTCTCACCTTATCAAAACAGCCTCCTGTACTACAGGAGAAAATATGAGTCATGCAAAAATGTGCTCTTTCTCCTCCTCGTTATTGACCTCAGGGGCACGGTCGCAGTGAAGGAAAACAGGCTGGCATCTTGATGCAGTTTTACATCTAGTTTAGAATAAGCACTGGGCCTGCTGTGGATAATGGATTGCAGTTCATCATTTCAGATGGCTTTGTGTCGTGGTCCTTCCTGCTCCATCATTGTGCCTGCTCCCAACATGAAGCCCTTGGGAGTCCCTGGCAAGGACTGTCGGCGCTCAGCGTGCCGGTGAATTGGTGCATCTTTACTTCTCCTATTGTTTCATAGGGGTTTTTTAATCTACCTTTAGACCTTGGGTCAAAAGAGAGTCTGTTCCCACAGCTCAAGAGCAAGATTTCCTTAGGGAAAGGGGTAGGTTGAAGCTGCTGTGTGAGCACTCTCTGCACCTCTCCCCCTCTGCTCTTGGGTGCAGCGATGCAGCTCTGCCCCTCCCTTGTGCCCGCAGCGCATCGCACCCGGCCCCAGCCCTGGACCTTGTGCTTGCATCCCTCGTGACCGAGCAGCACAGTCATCAGCAGAACGCCCCGTCAGCCTCTATCACTGAATAATGATTTTCCCATTCAGAAACCAAGCCCTGGTGTGATGCGGCTTCGTGCAGGAGATTGGCAGAACGGAGCCAAGTTTTCCTAATGGGCTGAGCAGACGGGCAGCCTGGCACACGGGGGGGCTTTCTGTCCGTGCCGATTGCAGATTTCAGCTTTTGCCAAAGACATTCATTTTTATTCATGGATCAGACCTACCTCCTTCTCTGGGATAATGCCCAGCAAGCCAGAGCAGCATCTGGAGATTACAATCACACGTTTATTTTTAAATTCAGCCCTTCTGCACAACTACATTATTTCTGGCTGTGCTGTACTTGTATTATTGTAAACGAGTTGATTTGCTTCTGAAATCCATAAGCTCTTGTTTAATTAATGCACACGGTACATCTGCTGCTTCTTAAAGGGAGAACTGGGCACTGTAGGCTGCTCAGAGCATGACGGGTTCAGAGTTCCCCTTGGCTCTCGTTTCTTTTGATTGCTAAAAAGACTGTGATCTAAAAAAGAAAAGAAGAGAATCTGTCCAAATTGCTTAGCAGCACGAGCGTTCTCATTCTCTTCCGTTCCGCTGTGGGGACACGGGGGGAATACACCAAAAGCCCCTTGCTCCCATCCTGCCGGAGCGCGTCTGCTGCCGGGATGGGCTTTCCTTTCGCGCCGTCATTTGACTCGCGTCGCCGTCGCCCCGTCTTCGGCCAGTCCTAGTTTTGCCCTCCCTTAGTTTTATCCTGCTCTGGCAGGGGGGTTGGACTCGATGATCTTCGGAGGTCCCTTCCAGCCCCTACCATTGATTCTGTGAAATCCAACCGCGTTCTGAGTAACTTTGTATTCCTTAGACACAGCAAACGTAACGCGCCGCGGTCTTGTCAGCGAAAGTAATTGCAGCTTCGCCGAAGGTGCCTTGTTTTATACCGTGTTTCGGCGTCGCGCGTCTTGGCACTGTGATCTCGGGGAAGCTCCTTCACATCACAGAAATGGGAACATGCTCGTTTTAGCTGTCACTGCTGCAACCTCCTGTTCCTCTGGCTTTTGACATCGCTGTTTTGACTTCCTGTGATCTGCGTGTCTGGCATAAGCAAGCTTCTCATTTCCCTGCGGTCGGTACCCGGGAGGATAGCACGGTGCACGCACATGTGTGCACCTGGAGACAACACGTGACAGCGAGGCACGAGAAGAACATTTTTTAGCATCCCTTGGGAGTGATCCTCGGCAGAGCTGCTGTCTCTGAGCTGATGCTTTATTTGCCAAAGCAGGGAAACAAAGTCTGGGTGAAACCCGTTTTTTTTCCTCATGCGTGTGAGCGTTTGCAGAGGAGAAGCGCGCTCAAGCGAGCTGCCGCTCGGGTGCTACGCGTGGTGAGGAGCAAGCAGCCCTCTCTCCACGAGCACAGCAGTGCTGGGCCATCCCCAGGCAGCACGCTGCCTTCTTCAGCAGTGGCCTCGATGAGCCAGCGCTATTGCGTACGGAGCCGCGGCAAGCACCGGTGACCCACCTGGGATTTTGACTTGTGGTCGCAGAGCTGGCCAGGCTGCTGCCTTTGCATCGTTCCTGACTCCAGGGCTGCCATCTGCATCTGTGGAAAAGAAATTGCAGGGTATTGCTTTTGGGTGGTAACAGAAGAATCTCCGAGAGCCGTTTGTGAACCAGGTTATTAGCGTTACACATCTGTCTTTTCGACACCTAATCCCAGCTCTAGACTACAGAGAAGCACCTCTTCCTAACGTGGGAGTGGATTTTTCATCTAAGAGCTTCCTGCTGCTTCGTCCTCAGTCCCCAGGGGATACGTGACTTTAAATCTCTGTTACATCTCTGTACTGCCCAGCCTGCGCTGCACACGGGTTGAAGTTTGCTAGAAGATTTGGCACCAGAAAGAGAGAGGGAAAGCTGGACTTGGTTTCTGCCGTTACTTTTTTTCCAGTACAGTTACCTGGAGTCGTTGGGCTGAGGTTGAGACATAGTTTGGTAATAACTTGATAGATGTGGCCTCGTGGGCAGAAGTGGGAGTGTCCTGGGTTCATGGTAAATAGAATGTACCACGTGGCCGCCGAGTTAGTTACCCCAAGCTCCCAATCCCAGTGAGTGCCATACACATGCTTGGAAGCTGTGGTGTAAACGTGGTGCACAAAGATATTAGAAACCCTCTTGCAGATTTTGACCATTGTTTTTCTCTTTCCCCTTCCGTTTTCTTTTTTTCCTTTTCAATCCTGTAACGTTTGTCCAACTACTTCCAAGAGGAAGAAATGGGTAAGCTCAGCTTTCCATAACATTTGAGAACAAGGTGATGGAAGGAACTCAAATGTTGACCCTCCAGAAAGCATAGCAGTACCATGTGTAATGGAGTGAATCACTGTAAACCTGCTTGCTTTTTTTTTTTTGCCCCTGCTACTCTAGTAGTTGTGGCTTGCTGGTTATTTTATCTTGTTAACAGCTCTGGCAGCAGCAAAGATCTTGGCTCCTCAGAGAAAAAAAAAAAGCAAACATTTTGAGGAGATAGGAAGCGTGTGAATGAACCCACTTGAAGCTTGAAGTTGGGAAGTCTAAATTACACCAGTGATGGGGTAATTGTTTTGAGGGGACATTTAAAAGTCTAGTAAAACTGCAGCGCTGAGGCGTGGTGGGTTGATTGACACAGTTCCTTGACTAAAGAGGTGGGAATAATTCCCACCACCAATCGCTAATCTGGCGTTCAGTTACGAAAGCGCAACAGCGATAACAATTTTGACTCTTGTTTTCTGTTCTTGTCCCAGTTTACATTCTAGTGTTCTGAGAAATGACCCAGGATCCAGGCGATCCAGTAGCTCTACCATGCTGGATGGAGGAAATATTGGAAAGTTTGAATTTGAGATCACTGACTTCTTCCTCTTTGGGTCTCCCTTGGGTCTGATTCTTGCGCTGCGGAAAACTGTCATTCCAGCTCTTGACAGTAAGTCCTGATGTAAACTGCTGAGCTCACTTAGTGGGTGACTCCTGCTACAAATGCAGTAGTTTGATGAGAGAAACTGGTAAAATCCAAACGTTTATATAGAAGATTTATTGTGTTGCAAGGAAGCAGATCACCCTGTGCTCCAGCCAGTACTGATTATACAATTTGCTTGCAACGTGCATTAAAAATACTGGGCAATTCTTGAGTCTATAAATATTGTAATGAATTGTTTCAGTTGAATAAACTGGAAGATGAGGGAGATGTTAATTCGATAGCACTTTTTTTGTAACCCAATAGTTATCCTTTTCACAGACAAATATTTACTATGTTCTAACAAATAACCTTTTGATACTTGAGGGTTGTTTTTCTTCATCTTTTCAGTCTTTCAGCTCAGACCAGCTTGTCAGCAGGTCTATAACCTGTTCCACCCTGCAGACCCATCCGCGTCACGCCTCGAGCCTCTTTTGGAGAGGAAGTTCTACCTTTTGCCCCCTTTTAATATTCCCCGTTACCAGAGATTCCCACTGGGTGATGGCAATTCTGCTGTTCTGGGTAAGTCACTTTGGATCCATATTCTCTGTCTAAACGGTTATATCTACACTTTGCCTAAAATTATCAAAGCAATTGGGAGTGACAAGAAAGATAATTGGCCCTATAATGTTAGTTTCATTCCTTATTTGCCAGAAAAGTAGTTTTCTTCCAACAAAATCAGTGCCTTGTGACCCATATGCCCTTCATCTGTCACACATCAGCTGCTGAGAGTCATGCTGTGGTGACCTCTCCGTGAAGGTCCCCGTTACACACCCAAGCTGGTGCTTGTGATTGGGACTGAATGAACCATGATTAACTTGGCAGAGTTTAGGACTTCGATGTTTGGAGGGCCAGTGAAGATTGGAAGGAGCAGAGTCAACAGCGAGACGATGAGGTGATTGACTTGGTTGCAGCCTGTGCTTTTTCATGGGACAGGCTACGGGAGATTGACAGTCGGGTGAACAGCACCTTGTCCTTGCCACCTTGCCCGTGAGATGCTTTGCCTTCCTAGGGTACCTAGGATTCCTCTGCCATCAGTGGCCTCTTCCCTTGCTCCACCCCAGCTGCAGCCATAACAAAGTCTGAAATGGCTTTGTGCTCAATGCCCTTCTGTCTTCCCAGGCTGCATTTGAAACAACTGCGTCCTGACCATGCCCTGCCTCAGCTCCCATCGCATCAGTGCACTTGCAGTTGATCTGATAAAATAAATTGTATTTCCTACCATCTTCACCTCCCTTCTGTGCCTAGACTCTCATGATTTTGTTCCCATTTCAGTGCAGACTCTCATTGCCAGGAGCTCTGGGGGGAAGCTCAGCACTGTGCAGAACTAAATTTGACCTTCACCTAAAGCTCTGATTCCCTGCGAGGTCAGGAAGAAAAATTGCACTGTAATTTTTCCCTTCCTAGAGGTTGTTAGTCAATGGCTACTTAAAGTTAACATTGCAACTAAAAGTCCCTACCAGAAAACTAGACTTGGAGCACACAAGAAGCTGTGCTGACAAACCAGAGTAAAATAATCAGAGCCACCAGGTAGGACAGTTGGATTTTGATGGTGTTTTTTTTCCCCAAAATTCTGGTAGCTTTCCATTTGTTTAATATTTGAGTCATGCAGAACTAAATGAAGAGGAATGTGTATCTAGAGCTGAATAATTCTGGTGATACACTGCATCATTTTTAAATTGAGAATCCAAAGCAGTGGTCTCCTGTGTATCAGTCTCTTTAAAGACTGCCTTGTAATTGCTGAATCTGGAGGTCTGATTTGTAAAATGGCCTTAAACTAAATCCCATGTTTAATGAACTGGATAAAACACTTTCTGCAGGCCCCTCTCACTTGTCAAATTTAGCAAAGATCTTGCTGCAGCACGTTGTAAAAATGGATCCACCCACAATTACGTTTGTACCCAGTCCCCCAGCTCAGGGAATCTATAGCAACTTGAAAAGCAATTTGCTTTTTGGGTCTATTCGAGGTACCAGCTGCAAGCAGCTTCTGGGGAAAAAAAAAAATCCTAAACATCTTACCTTCTTCCTCTCAAATACCTTCCAAATCCCCTGTTCTCACTGAAGCCAGAGGTAGCCACCCCGTTGACACTGAGCATCCTGCATGCTGGTTATCATTCTGAATAACAACAGAGATCTTACTACCTTGCTGTGCCCCCCCCAAGACATTCTGAGTTGGCTGTGCTGAGAGAGACAGTCACTGTGTGCTGGAGAAGACTTAAAAAGCAATTAGCTCAACTATGAGGAAGGTAGAGCGATTTCAGATCCCTCTCCAGGTTTGAGCTTGGTTAGTTGAAGAGATGCTGCTCTGCACTGATGAATAAAACTGACCAAAAAAAAAAGCAGCTTTAAATTCTCTTCTCGTGTCAGGCGGAGCCTCTTCATTTGCTTATCATAAAGTAACAGGCTATTCCTTCCCATCAGAGGCAAAATTTCAGCGTTGTGATTTACACAGAAGGGCTGTTCTAAGCGTGATTTGCAAAGCTACCGCTGAACTTAGCGTTCACCGTAGGGCGCCCCAGAAAAGTTAATTGCTCCCCTAATGAAGCGATACGACTTGGTGCTCACGCAAAACTCAGGTGCTCAATTATAATTAGGTATGTAAAAAAACCCCAAAACTTCTGTACCACTGCTTGTGCATATTTCCTCATGCAGATAGCTAGCTTTTTTTCCAAGTCCACGATTCAGAAAGCCTCTTAGACTTGGGGTTTTTTTTCTGTTGTTGTTCTTTTCCCACCTGTACTAAATGTTGGGTCCCCGTGTCCAGGGTGAAATCAAACTCACATCCCTGCTTACTCCTGTGCTTTGCACTGTGTAGGCTGCGAGTCTGATTCGAGTAAATCCCCCCTCACAACAGACCTTTTTCCCCTCGTAGTAAAAAGACTTCTCTGGAAATTGATGGATTTGGGTATTTATGGATCGGGCTCATTGGAGAAGCTCGTTAAGAGGACTCCCTTTTGTTGTTGAAATGCCATCGTTGTGCTCTCCTCTGCTACCAGTTAATCTCTCTGATGTGGGTCTCTTTGGAAAGTCACCCCTGTTTTGTTTCTTTTACTCTATTTGAAGGTTGTCTTTTCATTGAAGACTCATAGCTGAAGTGCTCAGTTGTAACTGTTTGTACGTTAACACTTTGTGGCCACACGTCTGTTGTGCTTTGTCCTTCTGTTTTGTTTTTTTTATTTTATTTTATTTTTTCCCCATCTGCTTCTAGTTGAGACAATCCAGAACAATCCTATCCTCCTCATGGAAAGTAGCCCTCTGGGTGCTCTCCAGCACCAGGACAGCTTCATGGAAACGAGTATCCCCGTTCCCGTACTGAATTGGCAAGATGTTTCCCATAAAAGTGCTGGTTTTGCTGAGTGTGTGTAATCTACACTTTTGTATTGTCTATGGTGTTGGGTACTTGGGGTGATTTTTGGAGATCCTACTGTCGCCTCTTGGAGTTGAAATCTTCACGCTGTGCCTCAGGCTGTGCCACATGAAATAACCGCTTGGGATCGTGCTCGGGTCTTGGAGACCCACCGTGAAAAGAATGAGTTGAGAGTACAAATTCTGTCCCTTTCTGGTCTTGATGCCAGAAGAGGAGACTGCTGCCACGTGCCTGCTCTTGTCCATCTGTGGTGGCTGAGCTGCTGGAAGGTGGCTTTGGCACAGAAAGGCCATCCTTGGGTGGACCTGTGTGGGGACAGGATCCCCACAGTTGGTTGTCTGCAGCGTGCAACTCCCAGCAGTCAGCTTCATCACATCATGGCCAGAACACTAATTTCTGTCTGTGTCAGGCCACGTTCCAGCCTTTGGATGATGTGGTGTTTGGACAGTCCTCGTGGCTCCGCTGAATACAGTGACTGAGGCTTTCAGACCCCAAGGAGGCTTATACGTGTTGGCTTTTGAAAATTAATTTCTTGACTTCTGCTTTAAAAGCAAGGTTTGATGCATTTGTTTTGCCTTCTTTTCCATCGAAAATGCTGCATGGCCTCATTTATTCTGGTTGTGGCTGGTGCTGCGTCTGTGATTTTAATGAGACTTGACTTTGTGTTGGTTTTTTTTCTTCCCCGTGTGTCTTACTTGTCCGTTCTCACCCCCTTTACTTGCTCGTTCACACGCCTTTTTCAGTGTTGTGCATTGAGAGCTTGGTTCTGTTGCCTTGTTGTCTTGAACAAGCTGACCCTTGCTGTTGACGAGCAGTCCGGTACGATATGTGCTCATACAGGATGGCAACACGTCAGTGTTGCTGACGGTTCATTGCAGATAGTCATTCCCCTTGGTTTTTGAAGATGTCGATGATTTTTTAGGTACGCAGTTGCCATGCTACCTGTGCTGTGATGTTCTGGAACAAAGCTGAGGGAAAGGATCTGGCTCTGTTAATTAATCCCTTTGGAGGTCACTGATGAAATGCTCTTTACCTGTCATCTGGTATTTCCTGCTGTCAGGACAGAGCTTTTAGAAGTTTCTCTGCTCTTCACCTTGTGTGTCAAGAGCACAGTGTGGCCAAGCAGTGCTTGGCTTGACTGTAGCAAGTGCTGAATCCTTGTTCAGCCACTAGACTGTGGGAAATTTCCAGAATCATTAAAAACTTATGGACAACATAAATCTACGTTGCTCTCGATCTCAGGGTAGCAACTGCAGAGTGCCCATCACTGAGCAGTGACTCCAGTTCGAGCAAGGTCTGGCCTGTGCTGAGCAGCTGGCTGCCTTTTTTTTTTATTATTATTTTTATGAAACTTGACATATTTTTGATTGCTTTCAGTATTTCCCTCTTCAGCCTGCAAACAGCACACCCTGAAATCTGCCACAGATACCCCAAGGATTTAACACAGTGCCAGCAGTCCGTTAAGAGGATGGCCCAGTGCTGTTCGCTTAGTGGGAGACAATTATCAAGAACATTGACAAACGAGTCCGTAAATGAAAAGGTGCAGCACTGAATAAGTATTAAAGATCCATAGGTAGGCCAAAAAAAAAAAACCCCAAAACAGGTGATTTTTCTTCTTATATCACCTCTTCTGGAAGTGCAGATGGTTTCGGTGGCTCGCTGTGTGCGTGCTGTGGTTCGAGCAGCGGCAGGTCCTTGGCTGGGAGAGAGGATGCTCGGGGCACTGCTTGAGCCAGCTCTCCTCTTCCTGAAGCTTCCTCGTTCAGATAAAGCCTGCCCTCAGAGGTGGTACAAAGCCCGCTTCAGCCAGCGCTGTATGGGGAAAATCAGTCCAGCCAGACCCACTACAGCCCTAAACTGGGGGCATCTCCATCCTTACCTAGTGACATAAAGGAAGAGCTAATCTTGACGCCAGTCTTGCTACTGCTGGGCCTGGTCCAGCCATCCAGCTTCACCCTGGGCTTGAAGCGCTCACCTGAAAAACCTCCTCGGCGTGGTCAGGACTCGAGTTGTGTCTGGGGATGCCACCTCTGCACTGCAGAAGACTTTAGATTGCTGGCTTTAGGAGCAGGAGCGGTTGCAGGGGCTGGGCTCAGCCTGTGCCGCTGCGGCATCGTCTGGGACATCCCACCCTGGGCACCACGGCCCCCAGGAAAGCTCCCTTGGGCTCAATATTGCAAGAGCGGTGCTGCACGAGGGATTTGGTGCAAAGAAGAGAGAGTTTAGGAAATAGATTGTTAGTTTGTTGTTGGGGTTTTTTTTGTTTGTTTTTTTCCCTGCAAGTTGAGTCCCAGGGCTTCATCTGGAAGTCGCTGTCACTGCAGCTTTGGGGTCGAGGAAGCTTTGCTGAAGGGGCAGTGTTGCATAGAACAGGATTTCTGTCCACGCTTCCTGCCCTGCCTTTTCCTAGCCCTCATTTTTCTGAGAAACTGTCCTTATTGAGGGGCAGAGGGTGTGTAGCTTGGGAAAAGGGAGAAATGTGAGAGCAATCCCAGTGGGCTGGAGCATGGGAGCACCGCTGTCGGGTGGCACTTCATCCCCTGCAGAGCAGATGCCTGCCACCCAACGCGGGTGATACTAAACCGAACAGGTCAGCAGTGCTAGAACAGTTCAGGCTTTTATAGGAGTCGGAATTCCTCCTCTCATGGCACCAGGATGGTGTTAAAAGGGCTGTTGAGCTTGGGTGTGTTTGCTTCAAACTCACTATATTCAAAAAGTCAGGACCTGGAAAGTGAGCTTGGCTAAGAAGAGCAAGCCCAGAACACCACTGTTTCTTCCTTTATTCACTTTCTGCTTTCTGGGTTCTCAGAAAGGAGATAAAGTTCAGGCAGAGCTAAGTGAAGACAAGATAATGGAGCTGCAGTCATGATCAACCTGGGCAGCACCACATTTGGCCCAGGCTTTTCTCCTCAGCATGTCTTCCAGCTGATTCCTAACTGAAGCCAAGTTTTATACTTGAGAGAGGAAGAAGTTCAGGCTTCGCTGGTAGGTGTTAGATAAGCCTGAACCTGGCATTCTTCCTAGCACAGGATGAACCCAAACCTTTCCTTGCATCTGAGAAAATTCAGGGGAGCTGATGCTCATCATCTGCATTGGGGCACCCGTTTGATGTGACTCAAGCGCGTAAGCGCAGAAGGATCTCACGGGCTGCACAGGCAAGAGGAAGGAGAGGAAGGCGTAACTGGGGAAGAGATGAGAGGGTTGTCCCAACTCATCCAGCCATGGGAATGAAACCCTTTACCCTTGAGATCTTTGCGGGGTTGAGCGTAGCTCCTGGCTTGGCCCATGTGCTCTGAGTGCAGCCTGCACTTGAATTGTCTCCTCTTGCTTGTGCTGGTGCTTTCTGCAGTAAGAAAGCCGTGCTGGCTGCGTCATGGATACTGGTGGCAGCCTTGACAGCAGCTCCAAGGCAAGGTGCAAAGAGGAGGAAAGTGCTGAGAAAGTGATGCTGGTAATGGCCTTTCAGGCACAACGTGGGCAGCGTGTGCAGCTCATCATCAGGTCAGGCTCCCGCTAAGGCTCAGATCTTGCAGTCCACGGAGCTTTTACACAAAGCAGCTTGTGGCCTGATTTTCCCTGCAGAGAACAGAATTCTTCTGTGACACTCAGCTACACATTTTCTGCTTCAGACATTCCCTTTCCCTCCACGGCAGCAGGATTTGTGTGGGCACAGACACTGCCGCTGCGAACCGAGAGATCAGTGGAAGCGAATCAGTAGCCCCAAGCCACGGAGATGGATATTAAAATAACCCTGTTGCCAAAACAACGCCCCGTGTCAGCTGCATCCTGGGATTACACCCAAGGATATCTAAACTGCCTGAAACAGGAGGAGGCTGTTGGTGTGTGGGAGCAACGTGCTCACGTTCCCCACGGCATCTGCTGCCTGGCAGGGCACAAACCTGTGCCCTGTCGGGTACCTACTAATAAAGCTGAGATGCTGCTGCTCAGGGACAGCAGAGATGGGCAACGTTGGAGCCATAGTAAGTAGCTTTGCTTTCGCACGGTCCCTGTCGTACTGGTGCTGCCTGCGCTGAAGGACTTGGTGTTGGCATTGCCATTGCAAACCCCCTGCGCTGCAGGATCTCGGGATATCCCAGAGACACTCCATTTGGCCCCGTAGCATCCAGAGAGGGGTGGATGTTCTTATGCTCACTGACACGGAGAGAAAACTGAAAGGCACAGATTTTATCGTGACTTTCAGTATCTCTCTGTTTCCCTGTCCTGAACGCTTTGGGTCCGTTTCCCTCCAATACATGTATAAGGTCCACGTGAGCGTGACTTCAAATCCTCCTCCTCTCTATTTCTGTACTGAAGGGTTAGGCCACATCAGGTAAACCTCAGGCTGGGATCTAAAGATCCAGACTTGCATGCTCTGTTTTCACAGAGACTGGGAGCTCCCCGGCCTGCCAACACCAACTGGAGATGTAAGCGCTCAGCACCAGACCCCTTTTTTCAGTGGCCCTTCCTTTAGTTCAGTGAGGCTTGGCTGCATCCATTAGCAATAAAACACCAGTTCAAATTCAGCCCCCGCCAGCCATGAATATATTTTCTTGATTGTTTTATTACTTTTTTGATGTTGTTGTTCTTTAGCATTAATGCTTCTATCTTGGAGACGTTCACTGAAGTCTAAATATTTCAAGAAAACAAATATCCCCGTTCTAAGGGATTTTTTGATGTTCTCCTTGCCTCGGTTATTTTGTCTCGATGTGAATATATAAACTTGTGTATATTCACATCTGTATGTATGACACATGCTTCTGTATTGCTGCTTGAATAAGTCTGTCTGGATTTTTTTTTTTTCCTTTGGAGTTTTGGATTTGGTTTTTGAGCTACTTATTTTGCTTCTCTCAATCAAAGACTGCTCCTCCTGCCACACGTCTCTCTGCCTGCTGCGGTGTTTGCTTTCCTTTCAGACCAGAGCTCTGATGAAATCTTGGTTTGTTTCTTCTTTTTTTTTCATTCCAATCAGTTCTGAAAGGTTTTTGCACCTACCAGCCTTGTTTGCCTCCTTCCTCCCCTCGAGTTCACCTTGCCCGGCCTCTGTCTGTTGGTCTAATATTTTGATTTCCCTGTTTCAACTTTGTAGCAGATGTTGTTCAGTCTCATGGTGCCGTCTTCATGGAAAGCCCGTCCCTGTCCACCCCCATTTCAGCCCCTCAGTTCAGGGGCTTCCGGAGAGCCAGTGAGATCAGCATTGCCAGCCAGGTCTCAGGAATGGCAGACAGTTACACTGCTTCCAACATAGCCAACAGTAAGTGTTTCGCCCCCTCCGAGGCTACCCGCTCGCTGCCGCCCCGCTCTCTCAGCACCACGCACCGGGCCAGAGCCACGCAGCTTCTGTCTGTCCTCTCTGTCCGTCCGTCTGTCCGTCTGGGGTTCCACTTTCCATTCATTACCAAAAGCTGGAACGATTCCCCCCCGGTCCGGTTTCGCCGCAGCCGGTGCGCTGCCTTATCTAGCGCGTCTTCCCGGGTGAGCGGTGTGATCGTAACGCGGGGGCCGCCGCTGGGTCGTGTATGCTGGAGTGTGCTGGTGATAACTGGTTCCAAAAAACCAGAACAATAATGCTACTTGATGACTCCGAACGCCGTCTGGCTGCTGCGCGCGATGAAGGTTCATCCGAGGGGATGTTTCTGTGCTGCCGTTGATAAAGCCGTGCCAGAGCGGTGGGAATGGGCACGGCCAGGGTGATAATGAAGGCTGTGCCCTGGCGCGCGTCACTCAAACGTGGCCCGCAAAAATGGGGCTCAGCCAGCCCCTCCGTGATGCCGAAAGGGAAGAACAGCTTGGTGTTAGTTATTTATTACTCTGCGTTAGAAATTCAGCTCTTCTGTAGCCCGCAGGGCAGCTCCGAGCCAGGCAGTTATCACCCACGGCCCAGGGCTGAATGAAGAGTAAAATGAGTTTTAATTTATTGCTTTTCCCAAGACCTGTACAACTCTCCAGCTGATACAGTGGAGAACAATGGCCTTTGTTAACGGTTCAGCCCCTTCTTCCTTTCAGCTGAGGTGTGAGATTAGCAGTCTGTGTCCTCAGGGGCCTCTGATAACTCAGACTGGAAAAGGCTGAAAACCAAACAAGCTGAAAGCAGGGGGAAAAAAAACCCAACAAACACAAAGCCAAACAAAAAAAACTAGCCAACCAAAATCAAAACCTCCCCTCCAAAAAAACCTTCACCCCAAAGCCTTAGCCGAGAAGGTGGCAAAAATTTAGAGATCCTCTATTCTTGGTGCGCTAGAGTGCGCTTCGTAATTAACTGCTGAGGTTAATGATGCTCCCCAGGGCAAGTGTTAGTTGCTGGGGGTCTGTGGGTGCTGGTCAGGGTCTGCTCTACGTTCTTGCCCGGCTCGAGGCAACAGAAACAGCAGAAACCCACCCGTGCTCCATCACACAAGGTTTTCTTCCCACCGCACGTCCGAGGGCTGACGCCGCGTTCCCCGCGCACGTCCTTCTCTTCGCCCTGGTAAAACATTTTGCCGAGCACTTGCTAAATATTCCTCTGCTTGGGGAGAAGGTGTTCACAGGGGGAGAGCTGCCGAGCTCGGCCTGCCAGGAAGGGAGGCTGGGGACGGCGGTCGTTCGCTGCCGGCGTGACGTGAGGTGGTGGAGGGGCGGCGGCAGGATCAGGCCCACGCAACGCTTGCCTCTCTTGGCTCACCTCGCGCTCTTCACCATTACTTGACTTCTGGTTTGTGTCGTTTGTTCCTCCGCGCTCTCCACGGCTGTCAGAACCTGTTTCTGAGACCGGAGGGGAAGAGTGCGGCCCCGGCGTGGGCTCCGCGTGCAGCCTGTGCCAGAGGGGCTGTCGCTGCCCCTTCCTTCACCTCCCGAGTGCTGACCTGGCCTCCCAGCCCCGGCTCTGGCTTTGCAGCTCTTGCTCTCGGCCTCGGTAGCGCGAGGGTAGCGGAGGAAATCCGGAGGGGCACCACAAAACCATGGCCCCTTCCCTCCCTCCCTGGAGCCCTCCCTGGGGCGCAGCTTCCCTTGCGCTGTGAATGTCTGGAGGGTGAACCCGGTGTTGGCTGTGGTGTGCCTGTGTGTTCCATGATACTGTGTGTGATTTCTGCTTTCTTTTATTTTTTTGTTGTTGTTGTTTTTTTTTTCTTTTAATTTTATTTTTCCTTTTAGAAACCAAACACCACCTTAATCACTGTAGAGGGTTTAGCCTTCTGTCCCAACTTGCCCTCCCTCACAAATCCCCTACCCAAACCTCATCCAAGAGACGTAGGCAACATAAACATGAAATCCCTTCAAAGGGAAGAAAGCTCAAAGGGCCGTGGAGTCAGGCTGCAGACTGTGCTCTTCAGATACCTGACCTGGACATCAAGACAGGTATTCTGGAGAGATCTGCTTCGGTTGACCCTCCTCTCTCACGCGATAGTCACAGACCTTCACGACAAATCTCTGCGCTTTTCACTGAGGCACTTTACAATTTCTGACTGCGTTTTAACAAGTATTTCTGTCCCTTTGCTCCGAAGATCAATCATAACCCAGCTAACAACTTGGCAAGAGCAGGAGTTCTTCTGGGCAGAGCTGTGGGAACAACGCTTCTGCCTCCACCGCTGTCTTTGCGAGCGTGGAAGAGTAAATCCTGCCTGCTTCCTACAAAAGAATCTGAAATTACCTAAGCTGGGGACTTGCACGAGAAATGAAAGGTTGGGACATGACCAGGAGCTGCCAATTTGGAAGACAGGGAGTCAGAAATGGCTGCGAGGAGGTGCCTGTGTGCTCTGGAAGAGCCATTCTGGGCCATCAACACCCTCCTCCTCTTTTCCGTGCAGAAAAGCACGGGCCCTGAGGATGAGGGTGGCCTGGGCCTGCTGGGCCATGGGGATGTGCTGATGCCAAATCCCTCTGCACGCTGCTGTGGAGGGAGCTGTGTGCAGCCTCTGGAAGGAGCTGGTGGGTCACTCTTTTCAGTTCAGTGTCTGTGCTCATCACTAGCTAGATTGCCCTTAACAAGAAGAGTTTGTTGCACCGTACCTTACACTTGGCAGCTTTCCTGGAACTCCACGAAAAGGGAACACTGTCACAGAGTGAAAAACAAGCGTGAGAAAGCCCTTGTCAAAGCCCCAGCCTGCAACCTGCATGCAAACGCAGCTCCTCCTGTTGCTTTCTTGATCTGATCCGTCTTCTATTTCCGTGGCTGCTTTTCCAGGCCAGAGCACGCGGGGGCTGAGGACCCCTCGCTGCCCACGCCTTGGGGGCTGAGGCTTTGGGCTGGGACGTGGCCATTGCTAGGGGGTCAGAAAGGATGGGTGCTTGGGCAGAGTTCAGGGCAGCGTTGTGTAGTGGTGTCCCGTGTCTCTCGGACACTTGGGTGTGAGTTGTTCTCTCCCAGAGGGAGAATCTCCTTTGCATTGTCTGTAACCTCGCCCACTGAAAATCCCAGTATATTTTTCAGTTCCCCAAGGCAATGAAGTCCTGGAGCTCCTGGAAACTTCCTTGTTGGCCACTGCAGAGGCTGCGTCCCCAGTAGTCTGGGAGGGCAACAAGGACTTGCTGGAGACCGCCAAGCCCCCCAGCATGTGCCGTATACCCTGCCTGTGGTGCCTTTTAGCGTCTCACATGGGCTCCCAGGATTCAGATCCTCTACTGTGGCCAACATCTGGATGCTGAAGGAGTTGGGAGCAGGGCCAGCGATGGGCTGGGCCTGTACAGTGGTGGGCAGAGCACACACATCCTTCCTCCTTGCCACAGCTCCAGGGAGACGTATTTCTGTCTTACCTTTTGGCACGTGGGTTCCCAGGCTCGTCAGGCATGAGCCTTGGACCCCTTCCCTGGCATCTGGACTGAGGGCCAATTAATGCCTGCCCTCTAGTGCCTTCTTATTTGCTTAAAGCAAGGAGAGCTCAAGTTCTGGTGTCCCAGGGTGTTCCTCCCTTGCTTTGAGCAAACACTGAGCCCTGGGGCAGTTGTTCCAGCCAGGGAGCAGCCTCCTGGCATCCCTGGAGTGAGGAGTCAGAGCCTTGAGATACCTTTTGTGACCGAGGCCGCGCGTGCACGGGGGGACCCTCTTTGTCTGAACGAGTCTTTTGCTTCTAGTTGCTGCCAAATGGTGGGGAACCAAAAGGATCGACTACGCTCTCTACTGTCCCGACGCTCTGACAGCTTTCCCGACGGTGGCTTTGCCTCACCTCTTCCACGCGAGCTACTGGGAGTCCACGGACGTTGTCTCCTTCCTGCTGAGACAGGTACAGTCATCCCCCCTTCCCCAGTCTTCCTTGGGATGAAAAAGATTTGAGGCTTTTTGTTTTGTTTTGTTTTTCCACTGCCCCTTCCGTAACCGTTCTCACCATGTGCAAGTTTGGATCTCAGGTCTGAAACTTAAAGGAAACTTCTCGATATAAAAAAGAAAAGTAGCACTGAATAGGATAAAACCGAAGGAGAAGTTATGTGTGAATTTGAGATGAGCTGATAGGCAGAGTCTGGTTCTCTGTTTTGGATTTCTAAATTATTCTGGTCTCCTCTAGGAACTCAGACCATCGTCACCACACTGGGATTTAGTCCTAGTTCCTCCAGTACGAAGCAATTCTCCTAGGGCTAGGTAAATGGGGATTGCTGGTGTCTGGCATCTCAGATTCTATCAACCTACATTTGGCATTAGATTTAAATTTACTGTTTAAAATGTGGTTTTTTCCTAAAATAAATATTTTTCCTTCCATTCCCTGGGGATGAGGGGGAGTTATTTGCCTTTCAAATTATGAAGCCCCCAAGGAACTGTACTTAGAGCATGGAACTGGGGGAAAAAACAAACCTAAAAGCAACTCTGTGGATTGTGCTGCCCGCTTCAGCTCTCGGGTTTGTTTTGTGTTAGCTCAGCTGTTAAGCTGTCCCCGCTCTCTTCCAACCTCCTCGACTGCAGCCCTCAATTATTTATGATTCTGTTGGCAAACTTTCCTTCAGTGCTATCTTCCAAATAGTGTGGAAACCAGAAACAGCAGAGATGTCAGTGCTGGTGGCAGCTGAGCGGTAGCAATAATCCGGTGAGACCCTTTCTTCCTGGGCTGTATCTGGCCCAGCGAGACATCTCTGTTCTTGCATGCACCATCCTAGATCAGCTACTGTAAAATCCCAGCCCCACATCAAGCTCAGCCTCACTGGGCTGGAGTTAGAGACCCATAATTGTGCAAGAGTGGGAACAGTCTGGTATGCAAAATGCTCAAGAAATAGCCAGTGACTTGGGAGTCAGCCCAGACCTGGGTCTGCAGCACAGCATGGTGCTGCTTCTTCATACCTTGTGGCTGGAGGTATCTCTCCACACATTCAAAGCCTGCTGGTGGGTGCCTTGGTGGTCTGGTACCCCCCCTTCCCCAGTGCCTGTCTCTACTCACTCATCTCTGCCTTGAGACCAGGGTTTGGCTCATCCCCTATCTTCTTGCTATCCTTCCAGAGCATCATGCCACTTCTTCCCCTAATAAGGACTTGTTTCTAATCGCTTTTGAAAGTCATCTCTGGACAAAATTTGTAAGTAAGCTGTTGAATAGTTTTAGCCTCTAAAGATTAAATCTTGTTAAAACAAGTCCAAATAGGACCTGAAATAGATTCCCAATTTAAATGGTTTTCGGTAAGACTTGTTTTTTCTTTACTCCCTCATGAGCAAGCTTATCCTCCCTGGGGTCCTTTTTCCATTTCTCTGGAAGAAAAACAGCTTCAGCTCTGCAAAGCAAGCTGGCCAGTGCCAGACCAGTACAGCCTGGATCAGCTGGAAGGCTGCTGACCACACAAGATCTATTCAAGACCTTGTAAAAGAGCCCACATTTAAGAGGCTTCTTAATTTTTTGATGGGATGGGGTCACTAAGGACTACTGCTGATTTCAGAGTTCTCTGTGCAGGGTCATCTCCTAGACTTAGAGCAATCTTTGAGATGTCTCCTCGCCTTTGGGTGTTATTCATCTTTTTCCCTTCTGGAGCTTAAGAGCAATCTAGGTAGGATCTAACTCTCCTCTCTCCAGGCTTCTGCTTCTCCATCCCTGCCCTTGCCCTGGTGACAGGCAGGGATTATCTCCCCAGGCTGGCTGGTAGACATCACCTTGCCTCATCTCTGATCCTCATGCTGGTGCAGTGACATCCCACCAGCACAAAGTCCTTGAGCCCTCTCAACCTTGGACATGAGGTCAGGATGGACAGATACCCTGGGCTGTGCCTCACATGTGGCTGAGCCAGATCCCTGCATGTCTCTGTTGGGGTCAAGCCAATGAGAGGAGCAAAAGTCATGGGACAAGAGCAGTCCAAAATGTGTTTAAGTAGAAATAAGAAAAGAGCTGAAAGAACATCATCTGTTGGCATGAGGTTGTTCAGAGCAGCTGGTGCTGGATCCGTTACGAGAACAGTAGAAGACTCATGTTCAAAGGAGGGGACCAGTCCCTTGCAGACTAATGAATGCCTGGAGGAAGGGCAGATATCTAAGTGCAGAGCTTGTCTTGGAGTCAGTTTTGTACCTCCTGACGATCTGAACCTATGTCCCAGCCAGGATTAAGTCAGCACTACCTGCAGGCTTTGCTAGTTCAGAAGAGACCACTTGTCCTTGCAATTAGAAGAGCAGCCTGTAAGACCTGCAAGGTGAGAAGCCAAACACCCACCAGGCAAACTCAGGCCACCTCTGTCCAGGAACTGCCTGCCCTTCCTCAGGGCTGGAGTGGGAGATGAGAACAGTGTGGACAGGAGGGAAGGGGGGTGAGTGGCTGACAACATAGAATCATAGAATAGTTTTGTCTGGAAGAGACCTTCAAGATCATCAAGTCCAACGGTACTCCTAGCCCTGCCAAAAACCAGTAAACCATGTCCCTAAGCACAACATCTAACTTGATGGGCCCTGTCCTCCTGCAGGTGATGAGACACGAGAACTCGAGCGTTCTGGAGTTGGATGGGAAGGAAGTGTCTGTCTTCACCCCCTCCAAGCCCCGCGAGAAGTGGCTCCGCAAGAGGACACACGTGAAGCTGCGGGTAAGGGTGGGTTTGGGGGCACCTCCACGGCAGGAGGGAGTGCTGCCATGGTTTCGATTCGGGCTGCCAGCGTGGGCACCGAAGGCAGCCAGCGTGGGCACAGCCGCGTCTCTCCGCGGCAGGGACAGAGGATCACGTCGGGCTGCTCGTACGGATTGGTGACTGTGTCCTACCTGCATAGTTGTGAAAGAGCAATGCAAAAGTTCTGCACCAGCAAAGCCTCCTCTTGGCTGTGAGGCTGTAGAAACTCCAGAAAGCGTTGGCAGTGGGTCAGGGAAAGAGATGGAACATCTTTCAAAGTCCAATCATGCAAGTTCTCTGCTCAGTAAATGCCCTTTGCTCCCAGTAAACATCTCTAATTCCCGCAAGAGAACAGTTTTCTTCTAGAGCTGAATTAATGTCAGCAAATTTCTCTGGCAGCTGTTTGTGTTGCCTCTTAAATCCAAAGTGTAAGAAGCAATAGACGGTGTCAGAATTGCACGCACAAAGTGCCGGTGAAATTGGCTTTTCAGCTGTGTGCGGCCGAATCCACCCCGTCGATGCAGGACACAAAGTCTCACCTCTGCCACGGGTCAAATTCTTCTCTAAAGCTGAGATCTGTGGGTGGAGGGGGGCGGGCAGTGGCACAGAGAAACCCATGTTCCAGCTTGTTCAGTTTTATTTGGTATTTCCCCATGAGACTGTTTGTTCCTCCAAAGTTTTTTCTTTATTTATTTTTCTCTCCTTTTTCTCTCGACTCGTGCAGAATGTCACAGCCAACCACAGGATAAACGACACCATCGCTAATGAAGATGGGCCCCAGACCTTAACTGGAAGGTTTATGTATGGTCCATTAGATATGGTCACGCTCACGGGAGAAAAGGTACCCTGCCTGCTCTGGGGGTTGAGCACCACGAGGTGCAAAGTGTGGGGGATGGGGACAGCAGTGGTGCTGGGCAGTGCTCCCTTGGTCCCTGATGGGGTTTGCTGCCCTTGCATGTTGGCTGGGTGTCAGACTTGTGTGGTTCCTCCTACCAGGAACAGCATTCATCGTGGACGTCATCACCATCAAGGCCAGGTTTCATTCCAGCATCCTGATGTTTGGGTGCTTCTCGGCTCAGATCTGTGAAATGCAAAGGGTGGAAGCAGGAGCCAAACCCTGCTGCTTTCCCAAGCGTGGAAGGTCCCCATGCTTGACCTGTTCTACGTGCCCATGTCTTTAACGCTGTTGTTGACCCAGCCTTGCTGTCTTCCCAGGTGGACATTCACATCATGACCCAGCCACCCTCAGGAGAGTGGGTTTACTTTGACACAGAGATCAGCAACAGCAGCGGCAGGATTTCCTATGTCATCCCTGAGAACCGGCGCCTGGGTATTGGCGTGTACCCCGTCAAGATGGTGGTCAGGTGAGGTCCCCTGGGGCGCCGGGGTTTAGTTTGCAAGGGGAACCAAGGAGGCATTTGACTGTAGAATGTGGTCCTTCCTCACGGGGCGGCTCCGCTTGTTGGGTGGGGTCAGAGCCTGGTTTGCCAGCGAGAGGGACCGAGTCATTTGTGCTCTACATCTGTAAGAGGACGATCCACGTTCTGTTCTGACTCCCGAATCACCAACAGCCTGGTCACTGAGCTCCCATCACAGGAGCTGGCCCTCTGCTCCCCAGGAGTACGGCCTCACAGTCACCTGCAAAGCCGCCCAACTGAGCGTGTTTTGAAGACTTGTCCTTGAGAGACAGAACTTTGTACTTGTGATAATTCACAGCCCATGGGCTCCAGCTCAGCTCCAGATGCTGGTGTTGAGCTCCGGAAGGAGAAGGAGGGGGAGCATCTTCTCACTGGTGAACCCAGCAGTGGTTTGCTGGGGGTATTTCTTTGAGTCACTGACACCAGGGCTCCAGAGCACTATTTCCATCCCCACTTTAACACAGAGACCCTCGTGCAGTGCCCGTCGCTGCTGTAACCAAGGGTGCCATCACCACCAGAACCTTTGGGCTGGATTTAGATGCTGCCTTGGGCTTGTGGCGCACTGCGGGACTCAGTGACACCTTCTGAAGATCTTCTAAGTACCCTCATCCCTTTCAGGGGCGACCACACGTACGCAGACAGCTACATCACGGTCCTGCCGAAGGGGACGGAGTTCGTGGTGTTCAGCATCGACGGCTCCTTCGCAGCCAGCGTCTCCATCATGGGCAGCGACCCCAAAGTCCGCGCCGGAGCGGTTGACGTCGTAAGGTCAGCGTCAGGGGCCGGGGCGGCCGGCGTGTTTTACGCTGGCGTTGCTCTAGGTCTGCGAGGCGTTTGACTTGTGGCTTTCCTTCTAGGCACTGGCAAGACCTCGGCTACCTCATTATCTACGTCACCGGCCGCCCCGACATGCAGAAGCAGAGGGTGGTGGCGTGGTTAGCACAGCACAACTTCCCCCACGGGATCGTCTCCTTCTGCGATGGGCTGGTCCATGACCCGCTGCGGCACAAGGCCAACTTCCTCAAATCCCTCATCACCGACGTAAGCCTGGGGCTGCTGAAATAACCATCGTAGCATGGCTTTCCTAGAATCATAGAATGGTAGGGGTTGGAAGGGACCTCTGGAGATCATCCAACCCCCCTGCCAGAGCAGGATCACCCAGGGCATGTCACACAGGAATGCATCCAGATGGCTTTGGAAAGTTTCTAGAGAAGGAGACTCCACAGCCTCTCTGGGCAGCCTGGGCCAGGCTCTGTCACCTTCACAGTAAAGAAGTTCCTCCTCGTGTTGAGATGGAACCTTCTGTGCTCAAGTTTATACCCATTGTTCCTTGTCCTATTGCTGGGCACTATAGAAAAGAGACTGGCCCCTTCCATTTGACACCCACCCTTTAGATATTGATAGACATTAATAAGTTCCCCTCTCAGTCTTCTCCTCTCAAGAATAAACGGCCCCAGTTCCCTCAGTCTTTCTTCACAGAGGAGATGCTCAAGTCCCTTAATCATCCTCATAGCTCTCTGTTGGACTATTTCCAGTAGATCCCTGTCTCTCTTAAATTGGAGAACCCAAAACTGGACACAGTATTCCAGGTGTGGTCTCACCAGGGCAGAGTAGAGGGGGAGAACCTTCCCTACACCTGCTGAACACAGTTTTCTTAATGCACTCCAGGATCCCATTGGCCTTTCTGGCTGCAGGGGTTTAGGCTGCTCCTTGTCCAGTTGCCCCTGTCAGCACCAGGCTTTTGGCAGCAATATGACCTGCAGTGGAAGATTAATCTCTTCATTTTATTTTCATCCTTTTATCGCTCTACAAAAGCGTCTACGCTGTTAAATTGTGTCATCTCTGCCCTGCACTGCTCCATTCCACTGCTGATCGTTCCAACACCAAATGCCTCATGAAACAGAGGCAGCAGCACCTGCCCTTCCCCACGCACACACTTTTTTACCTGTTTGGTGGCTTTCTGGTCACCAGCAGGTCTGAGGGGACATGGAGCTGCTGCAGAAATGGCCTTGCACCACACACCCTCTCATGGGAGACTCCACGGAGCATCTTCCCAAGTGTTCAACCCCAGGGAGTCCTTAAAGTCACCTCAGAGAAGTTCAACAAGGTCTTCTCTGGCAAGTGGAGGAATTGCCAGTGTCCCGAGCACTTGTGCCCTGCCTTGAGCAGCAGGAAAAGCCCCTCGTTAGCCCTTGGACTCTCGTTTCAACCCAAGTCCCAGTGCTGGGAGCAGGTGGCCCTTGCTTGCTGCTTGCTGTCCCTTGTCCTCCACAACAAGTTTGTGACCAGGGTCAGAGTTTTCCTTTCCATCTCCCTGGCCTGCCTGCGGCTCTGGGGGCAAAGCCGGCTGGTCCGTGGTGGCACCGGTGCCCACATCTCCCCAGCCAGTCCCTGCTTCAGCCCACTATGGAAAGGGTCAGGCAGCAGCAGGGAAAAGCAGCGTATTTTTGCTGCCTGTCCCTCCTCCCTTTGCGTCGCTGCCCCCTGCAGTGCAGACCTCAGGGAGAGGCTGGGGATCACTGAGCAGAGATCTGCTTTCCTCTTGCTGTTCCTCCTCTTGTTCTGCCCTGTAAACATCCCCAGCTCTGTTAATTAGCGCTCTGCACAGCGGTGCATTATCCGGCTGGGAACTTACATAAGTTATTGACCTGAGATTCCCACAAATGCTGTTTAAAACAGGGGAAAAAAAAAATAAACCAACCCCAAAACACACAAAAAACCCTCAACCCTACAAGGCACCACTGCCCCGCTGAGCAGCACGGAGCAGCCCTGTGTTCTGACCGCGTGTTGCTTTTTCTCCCCGCAGCTCCACATGAGGATCCACGCAGCGTATGGATCTACGAAGGACATCTCTGTCTACAGCTCCATCAGCCTCCCGCCCACACACATCTACATCGTTGGCCGACCCACCAAGAAGCTGCAGAGCCAGTGTCAGGTAGGAGCCAGCTTGTCGGAGCCCTGGAGGTGCTGCCACAGGCCTCCCGTGGAAGGGTGACAGGAATTTGTCATCTGAAGACTGGTGACTGAGCTAGCGTTTGCCAAGAGGGCAGGAACTGTCCCACATACCAGGACCCATCACATCTGAGTGGTTCCATGTTTTCTATATCACCCCGGAGAACCTGGTGCAGCAAATGCATTTTGCTGACAGCATCTATCAGAAAAACGTGCCATAGAATCGTTTTGGTTGGAAAAGACCTTTAAGGTCATCTGGTCCAACCTTTAACCCAGCACTGCCAGGGCACCACTAAACCATGTCCCTCAGCACCATGTCTGTGCATCTTTTGAAAATCTCCAGGGATGGTGAATCCACCACTGCCCTGGGCAGCCTGGGCCAGGCCTTGGCAACCCCTTCCACAAGGAAATTGTTCCTTAGGCCCGACCTAAACCTCCCCTGGTGCAACTTGTGGCTGGTTCCTCTTGTCTTGTCACTTGTTCTTTGAGAGAAAAGCCTGACCCTCCCTGGCTCCAACCTCCTGTCAGGGAGCTGTCGAGAGCCAGAAAGTCTCCCCGCAGCCTCCTTTGCTCCAGGCTGTACCACCCCAGGTCCTTCAGCTGCTCCTCACCAGACTTGTGCTCTACACCCTTCCCTAGCTCCACTGCCCTTCTCTGGACACACTCCAGCCCCTCAATGTTCTTCTCGGAGCGATGCACCCAAACCCAGTATTCAGGGTGCAGCTTCACCAGTGCCCAGGGGGACAACCCCTGCCCTAGTCCTGCTGCTCACACTGTCCCCGATAGCACTTCGTCCCTCTAACTCCCACCCCCGTCCCTCTTGCCTCGCAGTTCATCACGGAGGGCTACGCGGCCCACCTGGCCCAGCTGGAGTACAACCACCGCTCGCGCCCCGCCAAGAACACCACGCGCATGGCCCTGCGGAAGGGCAGCTTCGGGCTGCCCAGCCAGGCCGAGTTCCTGCGCAAGAGGAACCACCTCCTGCGGACCATCTCCTCCCAGCCTTCCGCCTCCGGCCACCGTCCCGAGCGCACCCAGAGCCAGTCCGACAGCGACAAGGAGAGGGACAGGGAGCGCAGCCAAAGAAGCATGAGCATCGCCACGGGATGCTGGGGTCGGAGCGCGGCGTCACGGTTGGAGTCTGGCCTCTTGGGGCAGAAGTAGCCGGGCGACTGTCGGCTGCAGCCACCGGAGGAGAAAAACAAAAGGAAAGAGGGACGAGGCCGGCGTTAACGGGCTGGAAGGGTAAATATGGTGCTACTCTAATAACATCATGGTGTTCCGGGAAGAGACGGGATGTTTCCCACGCAGAACACGCAGGCCTTGCAGCGGGAGCGTCGGGTTTGTGCGGCACGAGCCCAGGGAACAGCTGGAAATTGCAGGGAGGGGGAACGTTTCCAGGTCAGGATCGCGCGCTCTCCTGCCTCCTCCTCTTATCCAGGTTCAGTGACTGTAAATAGGTGCCTCCTCGCCTTGTTAGCCATCGCTCCGACCCGCCTGACCGAGTGCCGTCCTCAGAGCCGCAGGAACAGGGGATGAGGCCGAGGGAAACTTGTTCTTGGTTGTCCCAGGGTCAGACTGAGGTGCTCCGCCGGTGCCGGCGCAGGGCGGGTTTGGGGTCCGAGGAAGGTGCCGTTTCCCCGGCGCGGGCGGCCCCGAGAGAGGGATTTAGCCGGGGCAGAGCGGCCGAGAGCTTTACCCGTACAAAGAGCTTGGAAGTGCAGCCACTTTCTCCAGGAGCATGCGCAGTGGCGGAGCGTGAAGGTGTATCGATGCCGGCGGTAGAGGCGGAATGTCGGCAGATTCACCTCCGACCAAGTGGGGTCCTTATTGTTATTACTGTTATTTTTTAGAGACCTTTCAGAAGCCGATGGGATTTAATGCGTTGACCTATTAAAAGAGGAATACAAGCTATTCTGTTTGAGCTGTTACAAACCTCAGACACTTCAATTTGCTGTTAAGTCTCCAAATACTCTCGCTATGTGTTCTTTCCAAAAGTAACCACCATTTATCTGGAAGTGGCTGAAGACACTCAGCTAGATCGTGTCGCAGTTCCTCTCATCCAAATGCAGGGTCTGACTCTCTCAACACCCACCTCGGAGACGTTTTCTTCTTCCCAGGTTCTCTCCAAGTTCAGTAGCAGCTTTCATGGGAACTAGACTCGCTTCTTTTACCTGTAGTTACTGAACTGTACAAACCTCATTGTTTTTTGCACTGATGATTTTTAGAATGGAAACCTGTTACCATCTCATGTAGCTACACCTCACTGTTTGTAGTGCATGACAATGAAATACTGCTAAGCCAGGGCGTGTGTGTGTGTATATACATCTATGCATATACATATGCACACACACACACACATATATATATATGTACATGTATATATTTAAAAACAACAGCAAACAAATCTGCGCGGAAGTTTTTCCAGCAGTGAGGAGACTCTGAGGGAAGTGTGCCAACGACGTCAGGCAACCTTAAGAAAAGGCCATATCTGAAACCTTCCCGGTGTGTTTCGCAGCGGATGCGCCCGAGCTGACGGTTTGCGTACGGCGGAGGGGAGCTCGCTGCCCTTGGCACCCCCGGGGACGCCGAGACAGCGGAGGAGAACAGTGCCTAGAGCCGGGGGCTTGCCCGAAAGCCTCTTACCCTCGTCCCTCCCGGGTCAGCCTGCTGGCTCCGGTGATGGGCCCGGGTCCCTCCTCGCACACACTCCGGGGTCTGAGGGGCACCCACCCCGGGGGGTCCAGGGGGCCCATCTACAAACTCCAGTTG
The DNA here is from genome assembly GCA_025345505.1 of Todiramphus chloris collaris. Classification (NCBI taxonomy): domain Eukaryota; kingdom Metazoa; phylum Chordata; class Aves; order Coraciiformes; family Alcedinidae; genus Todiramphus; species Todiramphus chloris. Next base: position 3,510,089 of record JANVCC010000060.1, on the reverse strand, counting down.
GCCTCTTCGTGCGGAGATTTTCTAGCTCCTCAACTGTGTGTATCCCTGCTTTCCCCCACCACACTTCCCTGTCTTTATATCACTTTCTACTTCTGAGGATCTTGTTTATAACAAAGAATTTTTTAGACGGGCTGCTTCGTTTTCTTAACTGTTTCACTATGAAGTGCAGGACGGCCGCACTGAGATACACAGCACTGTGAACGCTGCTCTGCTCATTGGCTCTGGGCCACGGTAGGCAAACCTTAACTCATCAGACACCCAAGGCAGGTCTCACGTGTTCGTGGCGCTGGAGGGTGGCAGCGGAGGGACGGCACCGAGCTGCCGACGGCATCTGAGCCGGTGGAACGCTCGAACCCGGCCGCCCAGCGCGTCTCCCACGTCTTGCAGCCTGACTGCAAAATGTTCGACCGCTTCTCTTTGATAATTATTCAATTACAGAATGTACCTGATGGCTTTTGTTAACCGCAAACCGACTTCCCTTTCTGCCGACTCAGTTTAGCGCTCTCCGAATGTACGTCCAGAGCTCACTGGGTTTAAAAACAACGTGACTCGTCCCAGCTTTTCACTAGTCAAATGTTGTATCAAACAGCTGCCATCCGAGTAGGAAGCCAAGCCACAATCCATCCTGTGAAGTCACCAAACCACATCACAAAATAATTTCTGCAAATTTGGATATGGCCTTTGCAAAATCCACCTTCCCTCCAAGCCCACAACCGAGGCACGATCTGTACGTTTTCCAGTGCTGACGAGATGTTCACATTTTCTTACGTGTAGATAGTGTAAAACAAGAGGCAAATGTAAATGTTCAACATAAAAAGTGGATATATAAAATGGAAAGTTATTTATTTCTGTAGAGGACAAAAAAAAAAATCTGTCTGGAGGGACTGGAACCTTCAGGGTTTATTAATATTTAAAAATGTAGCTTTTTGTTTCAGGCATTATGTACAAAGCAATTATTTTATGGACCAAGTTTAATGTAACTGTCAATGAATGCAGAAGTGCAATATTATACTCACCTCTCCACCACTTCATCTTTTAAACAGCTACTAACCAGTCAGACTGACAATCATAGCACCGCCGTCCTCATCCTTTGCTCAGCTTCTTGAAACTCGCCCGGGTCCTTTCCCCGGTGTCCCCCCCTCCCCATCTGTTGACACTTTACGGATCCACCGCGGAGAAGCAATTGTAGAGCAGGACCTTTATTGCTGCAATAATACCAGATGAGGTGGGTGTAGTTACCAGGAAATAGGCCAATAAGTTGTTGGTTCATTCTTTTTTCTTTTTTTCTTCTCTCCACCCATCCAGTCCATCGTAGCCTGCATCACCCTCTCCTCAGCCGCCCCCACCTGGCACTCATCTATCTGAAGCAAAGATCAACGTGCTACTCACTCGAAGAACAATAGCAATAGTTTTAACTCTGTGTTTATAACCTGTTTGTTCCGAGCTGTTTTGGAGAGCGATGCATGCGCCCCGATGCCTTTCCACGTCGACGGAAGAGGATCCGTTTGGATGCGGGTGAGGGAAAAGATGAATGTATATTCCACCCTGACTAAAGGGGCGCTGTCAGGTTACACACCTAATTTCCCTTTCTCACAAAGAACTCCTTTGCTTCGAAACAAAAAGACCGTGAAGTTCCTCGTGCTCCTCCCTAGCGCCGTTGTCCGGGCAGCCCTTGGCACGACCGTCGCTGGTCGTGCCGCTTCTGCTGCAGCCCACGTCCTGTTCTCACCCACTAGCACAATACAGCCCGTGCTGCGCAGGCTGCCTCTGTTTTGTCGTCTTTTTTTTTTCTTTTAGTTTATTTATTTTGAATTGTTTCCATGGGAATCAAACTCTGCTGTGGAGCTGATTTTTTTTTTAATTTTAATAAAGAAAGCAGCTTTTTGTATTACTGCACTATCGGGCCAGGCTTTCCACCTGACGCTGTCCCCTTAAAAGTCTTTTGAAGCTAAAAAGAGGAGCCCGTGCATTCCCTGCAAGGTGTTTTTCCTGGGTTTGCTCGGTCAGATGAGGCGAAATCCTGATACCAAAAACGTTTACAGTGTCCGATACGCGAGCCAAGAGCAGTAACTAGCCAAAGGGTTACTAACAAACCCCCCCCTCCGCCCAGCAGCCGCCGTGCTCGCTGTAGCAGCCCCTTCTTCAGGTATCGCCACCGTTTGCTGCATTTCCTATTAGTTCTAGAAGCCTTACGGTCCCCTCCCTCTGCCTGTTGATACCCTCGACTGTCAATTTTCTATTCCAACGATGTTCGTTATATTTTATTTATAAAAAAGGAAAAAAAAAAAAAACCAAAAACAAACCAGTTGCTTTAGGGGTAAGAAGACTTGGGCGGGGACCCAGCGGAGGGGGAAGCCCCCTGCGCGGATGGTACCGTGCCGACGACTCGCTTGCGTGTGACAAACCTTCTGTACAACTTTCCTCCTCCTCCGCGCTGTTCGTGCATCGTTCCAATGGGTGTGCTTTGTGTACAGTATCATTGTGAGTTACACAGATTAAAGAAATGGGAAGGCTCTTCTCTGGCTGCTTTTCTTTTTTTGTGAGGAGGGGGAGACTCCAGAAACGGACAGATCACAAAAGCTGAGACGGGAGCAGGCGCCGGTTTAATGGGGTTACAGCGAGGAAAAGAACGGGGAGACCCTCTGCACAGATCAGGCCTGCAGGACCCGTTTGTCCTTTGACCCATTTATCCTTATTTTAATTTGTTTTTTACAGTTTGTAGGTCTGTGGGCTCTGTGGTGGGGGAAAGGCCGTGGGGCACAGGCCCCAAGAAGCCCAGAGCCCCAACGCTGCCCGGGGCTCGCGCTGTGGGGAAGGGACACGAGTTGCATGCGGGAACAGACAGCAAGGTAAAGCCCCCTCACCCACAGGGTGCCAGGTCGGTGCTCCCCCAGCTCCACCCCGGGAGCTGGAGCTGCAGAAAGGCTGAGTAAAGCCCCCGGGGCCCAGGGGAGGCTGGCACCTGGCAGAGAGGCCACCGGCAGAGCTGCTGTGCAGCACGACTGCTCTTCTTGGAACAGGCTGGGTGAGGACGAAGGGCCTGTGAGCCTGCAGCACTGGGTGAGCCCAGGGCACCCAAACCCAGCAAGGATGGGGCAAAAAGCAGCCCCTGAAGGGAAGAAGCAGCAGCCAGCTGCGTATCTGGACCCCAGCACCTACCCTGTGCTGGCCGCAGTGTTGTCTCCTGCCAAAGCCCAGAGGTGAGGGGCAGCAGCACCCTGAGGTGCTCAGTGCCACCAAGCCTGTCCCCTGGGTGCTGCTGAGCAACTTGCTTCCAAAGGGGCAACGTGGCAAGCAGGTCTAAGTGCATTACTGGCCCCAGTCAGGAGAAGGAGGGGAGAAGTTGTTACTAGGAGATGAACCATTGAAGTTGCTCTCCTTCCCAGTCAATAACTTACAGAGCGGCTGGAAACTGCCCCTGGGGAAGCATCTTGATGTGGTGCTGTCTGCAGAGTCCAGCCTGAGGCTTGTGCCTGGGCTGGTGCCAAGCAGCAGGGCAGGCTCCTGGCATGGCTGGTTCTCAGGCACTCACTGCAGCATCCCCGTCCTCACCTGGAAGGCCAGCCCGTCCCCCCGGGTGGCTTGCTGCAAAGGGAGAGAGGCTGAGGGTGAAGGACCACCAGCACCCACCCCAGGGGCCCCTGCAGAGCTGCCAGGGCTCAGTTTGCCCTGGTACAGTCAGTGGGGTCCTCAGGGAGGCAAGCCAATACGTCTGGGTGCAGCACTTCCCTGGCTGCACCCACCCACCCACCCTCCAGCAGCTCATACTGGTAGCAAGTCACCACTACCTTGTTAATCTCCTTGTGTCTCTCCTTGGTGACAATTTCTTCTAGAATTTCTCCGTCTCCCTTAATAAGCCTGGAAGACAAACACAGGCCCACAAGCCATGAGGGCTACTGGCAGAGAAAATCATCTCCTGCCACCTCGGCAGCCGCAGGCTTCACTGTCAGCAGCAGTGGCCCCAGCCCCTGCAAAACCTCTTCCTTTTTCCACCCAGAGTTCAGTCTGGTCCTGGCTGCCCCAGGAAACTGCAGAGCCACTCAGAACCAGGAGCCAGTATGGGCCTGAAAAGCAGCCAGACTGGGGAGCATCTTGCTGAGCAAATTCCAAGCAGTGTCGGGGGCGGCTCACACCTCCCAACACGAACAGAAATTTAATTGCCTTCATTATGCTCCTTACAGGGAACCGACCTTTGTTCCACACCTCCCTGAGCCCCGCAGGCTGCCTTCTATTTTAAGATTGGACTTGTCACACCCAATTCTCTTCAGCAGGATGTTTTCTGCTTGCTGAGGAGATGCAGTTTATTAAAAACTGGGTCATTTCTATTTGGCAGCTGCACGAACTTCGGTCTGTAACCCCAAGGGGCACAGGCTCCCCACCCTGCCACTCACACTCTGGTGCTAACTGGGACAGAGTGCTTTGGAGCTGGAAGGCAAGTGCATGAAGCAGGGTTGAGTTGTCAGCCACCCCTTGGTTCCCATTCTGCCCCCAGTTGCAAAGTCCCATTTAATAGGGACAAGTTCAACTCTTTACAGTGCAAGGAACAGGCCACCTGCCTCCAGCACAGGGTGCTCCGGTGTCTGCATCCCACAGCTCCTGGCTGGGACACAGCCTGGTGGGTGCCCCTTGCACAGAGCCCCAGTGCAGTTTGGTGTCAAAAAATTTGCTTTTTGGGTAAGTTACACCTGGTCTGATGGGAGGGGAATCTGTGAGGGATCGGCTCAGGCCTTTGCTGCTGAAGGGGACCTGGGCCCATGCCTGGTACTGAAGTGCTGCGGATGGGCATCCTCCAGGACTCCAACCCCTGCAACACTGCTGGGACTGGACACCCCGCCTCCCTCTTCCCCAGGGATCATACCTGGTTCTCCCCGTTTCGGGATCCACGACTCTCCTGATGACGCTCTGCCGCGCGTCCCATTCTTCCTTCGTCATTGGCTTCATAGCCTGGATTCGGGATTTTTGTTCATCTGTCAAAACTGGAACGCACCAGTTTGTCAGATCCACGCCGGTGGGGCCGGCTCCTGGCCGAGGGGCACAGCACCTGGCCAGCAGTGCAGAGCCACACGTGCCAGACCGGCTACCCCGCGGCACGCGGGGTCAGCGATGAACCACGCAAAGGAAGGGCCACTGCATGTCCCAAAGCTGGTACCAGCTTTGCCAGTGCCTTACTGCTGACCGTGACCTCCCAGCTGACAGCTCTGTTCCCCGCTCGCAGCTCTGAACTACAGCGAAACACTTCACAAAGGAAGCTCTGCACGGGGGCTCCTTGGTGGCCACGGTGTGTAGGAGGGAGGAGCGTCAGGAGCTCCTCCCTGTACACAGCCCTGCTTCCCTCAGACACCTCACTGGGGGTCCCAGGAAGGGGGACATCTGTGTGCCCTGGCTTCAGCAGGAGGGAAACACCATCGTTACCTGGTCCGGAGTCCACCAGTGGCTCTTTCTGCCACTGCTCCAGCGAGGGACCGGGCACCGCTTCTCCCTTGGCTTTCTCCTCCTTAGCCCCTTCCTTTGATTTCTTTTTGGATTTCTTTTTCATTCTCTTCTTCTTCTTCTTCTTTTTGTCTTTCTGTTTTGCTTGCTTTTTTTTGCCATGTTGACTCTTCTTCGTTTTGGAGTCGCTGTCACTGGAGTCATCAGAAGAGGAGCTGGAGGAAGAAGACGACGAGGAGGAGCTGGTGGATGAAGATGCTGTCTCAGAGGAGGAGGTACTTGCCTTCCTCTTCTTTTTGTCCTTTCTTTCCTTCTTCTTTTCTGCAATGCAGAGAAGAGGTTGAGTGGCGCAGCTCTGGCCCCGCAGCAGCAGGGATGCTGATTACCCCCCTCCCAGCCCAGTTTCAGAGCAAACCCCAAACAGGTCAGATCCTTTGAGACATCCCAGCGTGCGATGCCAGACAGCACGCGGAGGGGCTGCGAGGCTCCGCGCTTCTCAGAACGACACCGAACCGGGCACAAAGCGCACGGTGAGGTGACAGACACCGCTTCAGCTGAAAGCAGGGACCCTCTTCTCACACCTTCTCTGTGCACCTGAAATGGGGTGAAGGAGCAGGGTCATGGGCCTATCTCCTACCTTCCCTACCTGCCGCTGAGCTCAGCCCGTGCCTGTGAGAGCCAGAGGGCCGCTCCCTGGGAGGAGAGATGCTGCCCTGGTGAGAATCTTTGCTGTTCTTCCTCCTTTTCTTCTCCTTCCTCTCCTGTCTGCTCTGAGAATTGCTGCTGCTCCTGCTTCGCGATCGCTTCCGGGACTGGCTGTGGGCCATCGTGCCTCAGCCCCTGGAAGGAACAGGTCACATCAGTGCTGGGGGGAGACCATCCTCGCTCAGCAGCAACGCCCCAAAAACCGTACCTCCAACCAGCCCTGGGAGACCCACTCCCATTAAACTCCCTCTCTGCTCATGCCGAGCTCCCAGCACACGGGGGTAGCTCAGGGTTACCCATCACACAGCAGTGGCCAAACTGAGTTTCACCAACCCACAAAACAGAGCCCTCAGGGAAAGCTGGGGCTGCACAGGGCCAGCCCTCGCCTGCCTCAGACAACTCCCCCGAGCAGGTTCACCGTGACACCTCTCCTGGGCGTTGGCCTTTGTCTGTGGATGCTGAAAAGCTGCTAGCAGAGGAATTTTCCTAGGTTCTCACAATATTCTGTGAGAACCCTGCCTTTCTCACACGTGTTATGAGAAACAGTAGGACGGTTTTGTAAACTAGACTAGCACATGGTGTTTCGATAAGTTTTGTTTATGGTACATTGTAAACATATTTTGAAATAGGTGCTGTAGGACTTTAACCAATCACCCTAGGAGATGGGTGATTACTGACCAATCGCCCTATGGGGCTGGGGTATAAAAATGGGGTTGTAAATTAATAAAGTTGCTTCTTTTGCCTGCTCTTGCTGAACTTATATGTTGCTGCGTCTCTCCGCTCCCGGCATAAACAGCGACATTTGTCTTCACTGCTGTCCCCACCTGTGACAAGGAGAGAATCGGGCTGGTCCCTGCCAGGGTCGGGGTTTGCAGGCACCACTGTGCCCCACAGCCCCGGGGACAGCCCCCCCAGCAGCAACAGGGGGCTGGGAGCTGTCGGGAGGATGCTGAGCCCGCAGACGGAGGCCGGGCAGCTGCCAGCGACGCTGCGGCCACAGTCGGGAGAACGAAACACCCTCCCCGGGCTGAAGGCCGAGTCCATCACCCCGTTAGTTCAAACGCCACGAGCCAGGGGGAGGAATGAATTTTTTTTAATATTCCCATTTGCTTTGAGAAAATAGATTACACGCTGAGCTGGCACCCCCCAGCCATCAGTCCAGCCAGGGGCACGGTGACAGATCCTCTCATTAACTTAAGGAAACAAACTGGTGCTGCCAGCAGAGCAGGGGCTGGGAAACACTTTCTCCCAGCCACTGTCCAACGACCGCATTTAATTAATTGTGTATTTACCCCCTCGACGTCCCCAGGCGGTGAATCAGGCCTCTGATTGATTTCCACATGGAAATTTCAATCGGGGAAAAAACAGAACAAAACCCAACCCCCAACCCCATGATCACGAACCAGTTAAGACCACGCAGGGATGTTTCTGAGGATGAGAAACAGCCAGGGCCTTGCTGGTGGGAGGGTGGTTGGGTTTTGGGCCACTCCATGGGGCAGCAGGACCCGCTTTCCTACACCCAGGGCACCAGGGACGATGAGCGTGGAGCTGGGCGCAGACACGAGCGTCCTGGCGTGTCCAGGACGATGCCACTGGGAGGGGACAAGCCCCGAATCCATCAGGGCAGCAGGACCCCGGAGCTGGGGGTCTCGCCTCCACCCTGCCCCTGGGTTCAGGGTCACAGGGGGTGGCACCTCCTGCCTGCCCAGCCTCCTGGGGAGCCAGGGCCCTGGCTGCTGCCCTGCCCCTGCCACAGCTAGAGACTGCCATCGCTGAGAGCCTGCAGCACGCTGGCCCTTTAAGAGCTCATCGCGAATTGTGCTGGCCCTTTAAGAGTTTAACAAAGGGTGTGCTGGCCCTTTAAGAGTTCGGCAAGAAGTGTGCTGGCCCTTCAAGGGCTCAGTACTAAGTGCGCTGGCCCTTTAAGAGCTTAACGAACGGCCTGCTGACCCTTTAAGAAGGTGCGCAGGGTGCGCGGGCCCTTTAAGAGCTCAGCAGCAGGCGCGCTGGCCCTTTAAGAGCCTCCTTAACAGCTCCCCCCGCCAGCGGAGCCCCCTCCCCGCAGCCCCAGCGGGGGTAAGGGAAGGAAGGAAGGAAGGGGGGAGCGGGGGGCAGGAACTCACCACGGCCGGGCCAGGCCCCGCAGCGCCGGTTCCCGGGTTGGGCAGCAGCCGCTGGGGCCGCGCCGACCCCCGCAACTTCCGCTCGCGGAGCGCGGGGCCGGGCGGCAGCGGGGCCGCGTCCTTTGGTTCCGGGCTCCGCGGGGCGAGCGCCCGCCGCTACCTCCCCACCGAGCCCGGGGGGGCAAAAAGCGGTTGGCGTCTTTAATTTGTTTCGTAGATGGGAGAGGCTGTGCTTTCAGCTGGAAGGAGGGAAGGAAGGCGGGGGAAGCGCCGAGGCTGCCGCCAAACGGGGAAGCCCCCGGCCCCGCTCCCCGGGCGGGGACAGGTCTGTCCTGCCCTCCCTTGCCCACCCAACTGCAGCGGGGGAGTGCAGTGCCTGCCCTTGCCTTCCTCTGGAAGGGTTTGCTGTGTGGTAGGTGGCTCCCTTTTCAGTAACATCCCAGTCTTATCTTTGGAAGGGAAATTTCAGCTCGCCGAGAGTTTGTGGGAGCTCTGAGAGAAGCTCTCGGCTGCCCCTGTGGGATCAGCTCTCCCAGATGGGTGAGAGAACTCGGTGCCATCCCCAGCTGCCTGCTGTGACTCACCCGTAAGCTCATCTCTCAGCAGATCCTTCACAGACCCTTCACCAGGACTCCGCAGCAAAAAGCTCTTCTGCTGGGAGAGGAGTCCCTGCAAACAGCTGAGACCTGGTAAGTTCAGGGCTTTATTGTACCATTCTTTGCCATTTACAGCTGCTGCTACTGCTGCTGTTGCCACAGACACTTTCGCCACGGCCAAGGAGCTTTGGGGGTTTTCTTTGTACCCCTGAAAATATTTACTGAGCTTTTGCAGTCATTAAGTGTTAAGACTTTCTAGCAGCTTCCAAGCAGTCCTCCAGCCCAAGCAAGCTGAGTCCCAGCTCTTTCAGCCATCTAAGCTTCCCTAAGCCCAGCAAGACTGCTTTTGCATCTCTGTCCAAGACAGTAACTACTTCTCACATCACTCATCCTCCCATTACCGAGTCTGTTCACGCAGCCTGAGAGGTCAGGAAGGTGCTTTAGGCAACTTGGTCTGCAGAAATCAAGTTCTACTTGCTGCTACCACAGGGAACAGAGATTCACAGTCTCAGGCACATCCTCTTCAAGGGTTTCTGTGAACCCATCTCCAAACCCCTCTGCTTCCACCAGCTCAGGCTTCTTGTTGCACATGGGGCAGAGCTGGTTGCGGATGGCAGATGATCTCATCCAAATAATGAGGTTCCAGCGTTCCCCAGAGGCAATGGGAAGCGCTCCGTGGATCTGCCCTCCTCGGTGTAACAGCCCCTGGGCTGCCAAGTGTTCAATCTCTATGTACTTTGGCACAGGGGTCGGATCCTGGAACAAAGGGAGGCAGATACAGCATTACACCAGAAAGTCCTTCGCAGAAAAATGGTCAAATAGCTGAAACTACTATCAGCTCTTCACCCACAGCACCCAGTGAGCAATATGGAGAGGACTTGCTGCACCTCTGAAATGCTGCCACAACTTAGCAGCAGTTTAGTACAGCTGCTTTCAAAGACATTTCCAGTGCCAGGTCCAGAAGGAATTCAAATACAGCATTTCAATAATAATAATAAAATTAGTTTCACCAGTGTGTGGGAGCTTTTACCCTTGTCTTGCCAGGAGTTCCCTGGAAATAGGGGCTACAGATTGAGGTTTGAGTCTCATGTGAAACAAATCTCTTCTCTCTCTCCCTCTCAGCACCTCCCTGCTCGCTGTTTCAGTTGTGGAAAGATGGGCTGGTTTGTGTCACTCCAGGTTCTACTACACCAGCTGTCTCTGAAGCTTGAATAAAGGTAATGTGCTTGTACCAGAAAAGGCAAATCACAGAATCACTCGGCTTGGAAAAGCCCCTTGGGATCACTGTGCCCAACCATTAGCCCTACTCTACAAGTTCACCCCTAGACCATGTCCCCCAACACCGCATCTAAGCGATGCTTAAACACATCCAGGGATGGGGACTCAACCACTTCCCTGGGCAAATGTAAAACCAGGACATTTAAAAAATGAGGGAAGGGCCAGAGCAGGTTTTGCTGTCAGAAGTGACTAATAATTTTTTAGAACCCTGTCAATGCCTCAATACTGGGAGGGGTGAAGCTGTCGAGGGGAGGGGAATCAAGGCCCAGATTAGGAGTATGCTCCGTACCCAGTTGAAATCCCCAAAGTACAAGTTGCCTTCCGTGAAGTTTTTCCCCAGGGAAACATTCAAGGTGATTTCTGCATTGTCGTAGTGAGAGCTCAAATCCAGATCTTCGTGGAGCGAGTACTTGACCACGAACGCTTTGTGGCTGTCCAGACAAGCACCCCCCAAGTCAGGATAAAGCAGTGCCGTGATGGGCTGCAGGTATTTCTCACGCAGGGGTGTGATTAAAGCTTCATCCATCCCAAGTTCATTTAGCAAAACCTGTCTCAAAGAGAGGAGATGGGAACAGCTTACCAGCTACATCTTCGGCTCTGCCACAGGGCTGTCTTGTTCTCTTCCAACCCTGCTGCTTGCTCAGGTAAAGAACTTTAGAGCAAAGGCTCCAGCTACAGGCAAAAGAATGAGGATCAAGGTGGAAAGTGGTGGGGAGAAGACAGAGTAAGATCAAAATTGAGCGTTCTTTAAAAACTGACTTGTAATTTAAATGTGTTTTGTTTAAATACAAGGTGTTCTTTGCTCCGAGAGCAAGTCCCATCCCTTTTCCCTGCATTCTCCTGTCCTTTTGTGGGTGTAACACACTTTCCCTCCACTCTTTCACTTCAAGGGGCTGTACTCAGCACTGTGCTTGAATTAGAGACCTCTTTGGAAGGGAAAGCAGCATGAGGTGAGGAGGTAAACAGAGTCTGCTCGTGGACACTCCCCCCTAAAGAAGCACAAGAGACAGTGAGTCCTACCCCGTAGTTATTCATAGTGTTGGGCCTGCCTTTAGGCATGTCTGACTGCTCAAAGTTCTCCAGCTCCTCCACAAAGGCTCGGCAGAACTCCTCTGTGAACACTGGGAGTCGATAGATCCTCTTGTCTGGCGAGAGAAGGGAGACACAGTTTGCTGGGGAGAGCAACAGTTGAGAGTGTTCTTGGCTGTCCAGCTACACCGTGCTGGTCTCAGTGAGAACACAGAGCCCACGTCCTTCGCTTTGTGCTCGGGCTGCTCAAAGGGCTGGAGCTGGTCCCTGCGATCAGCTCTGGGATGTATTGGTTGGATTTCACGTTGGCCCCTCTTTTCCAGGCCTCCCCATCCAGTCAGGAGATCTGGCACTGGTTTAAACCCCCGCTGCAGGTGCCAAGGACCTGTTTTGAGAGAGTCTAGAGGAGGGCAGTGAATCAACAGCTTATCACAGGCAAATATATCAGAAAGCCCAAATACAGCCTCCTGGAAGAAGAAGACTCAAGGTCATTTAGATCATGTGGGATTCACTCATCCAGTGGGATGAGTCTCCTGGGAAGATGAGCACTTCTCAGCTTCCTGTCAGGGTAGAGCCCTACAGGTCTGTTGTAAGGGGAACTCAATATCAAGGATATAGAAGCTAAGACACAGACAGTGTGAAAAGACACAAAACATCATGTCTTTCTTTTTGTCTTGAGAAAAGGAGACAACTTTACAGCTTCCCCTCTATATTTTGTCAGCATTTCTGGTAGGGAGAGAGCTTCACAGATGCCTCTAGGGAAGCTTAAAACCCAGATGTCTTTAAAAGATGGAAATCTAGACTGAAACTATTTCAGCTCAGACTAACCAGCAGGGATTGTCTGAAATGATAAAGCTCTTGGGGAGGGAAAACTAAGCTCCCTGGGCTAACAGTGTTCCTTCAGCAGGCTCCCCTGTCAGGTTGTGGTACAACCAAAAGCCCAGCCCTGCTGCAGCTGGAGCCTCTGATGAGACAGCAGCAGACTGGGACTGGAAAAGCAGAAAACAGGATCTCATCCAGGGCATAGCTGCAGCACAACACAACGCTGCCTCTCCAGAGGCTCTCGGTGAGCAGAAAGGAACATCCTGTTTGCCTCAACTGTGTATCAAATTTGAGCTGTTAAAGACAGGGCTTGAGAAAAGCTGTCAAGTGAAGTTGCAGTGTCACATGGGGAAATCTTTGTGGCTGACAGGTTGTTTTCTTTACCTGAGAAGGACTCGACGTAGCGCAGGAGGCCATGGAGATGAGCGGCCGGCGATGTGCAGTACCTCACAATTTCTAGAAACCCTGGGGCCAGGAATGAGTCCTGGCATCGAGGGAAGGATGATGAAAACACACAGAAACACAATTAGCCTGTGCAGTCTTTTACAGCCTGAGAAGGAAACAGACTTCCAGGGAGCCACAGGAGAACATACAGAGTCTAGGGAGCAAGGCAAGTGACACTTGGGTTACTTCTGGGGCAAGAAATGGGGAATGTTACTGGTGTTTTCCCTGGTGGTTTAGGTTGCTGGTTGCTCTAGTTACTGGGTTTCTAAGTATAACCAGCCAGGTTCTCTCGTGGTGTGACAGGAAAGATCCCGGCTCACCTTACGGACTCCTGACAGGAAAGTGCAAAGACTTTCCTAGTAGCTTCAGCATCTTGTGGTGGCCTCAACACAGAGTGTGCTCTGCTTTAAGCACTTCCCCACAAGGACCATGACAAACAACAGAACAGACAATGGCAGAACTTGCTGCCAAAAGCTCACGGAGCAGTAAATCTGCGTGACCTTGTCCGTGTGCTACTGGTGATCTGTGCTAATTATCCAGCAGCAAGGGCTGGGGGGTGGTCTCAGGTCGGGCAAACAGGAGGAAATTCAAAGCAGAGTAGCCCACCACGAGGGCTGCCCTGGGTTTGTGGTGGGGTGTGGATGTGTGAGCAGCCTCCTGCCCCCCTTCAGCTGATAGTCACAAGCAATTTGTCTGCCTGTTCAAGCCCATACAGGCTGATTTCTGTGGCTGCTCGTTAGACCTCCCAGACCCTGGTTGCTGCCATGATGCTTTATGTTTAAATTCCTCATGGTACTGAGTCCAGTCCAGGGTGCTGGTGCAGCTTCAGTAATAGAATGACCCTTCTTTAGCTCTAAGCCAGGAGGAATTTTGCCTGCAGAATATGCTATGAAAGACTGGGATTCTGTTTTAACGTGCTACACTTTGTCACTGCGCATGATCCCGAGGAGAAGAGGGCTTCCTACTGCAGAAATAAACTCACTGTGTGCAAAACAGACTCCAAACATACTGTCTACCTGCAGTGTGTACACTTCTGGGTGTTTTTGCTTGTAGCACTCTGAGATGATGGCTTTGCGTTCCGCTGACTGATGAATTATCTGTTTTCTTCGCTGCACTTCTGCCTCGATCTATGAGTAAACAATAGAGCATATTGTTAGCAAATCAAAAACCTAAAGCAATTCCAGGAATTTCTTCATTGTTTTAAACCATTTATTTTTGTCCCGGGCAGCTCTGGGAGACAGAGTGTATGCTTTTGCTTTTCTGTAGTCAAGACAAGTCCGATAAATATCTCAAAAGCCAAATGCCTTCAGGAGGGATTTGAGCCGTGTTATCTTTACGGATGGCTTAAAAAAATAACTGAAGTCTTTCTATGGATGTGTCAAGTGGAGCTGTGAGGTTTCAGCCCTTTCAGGCATCCTGACACCTCATGAATCTCCAGCGCACTGCTTTAAGAGTCTGGCTTATGTTCTGACAATATAAGCATTGTCCAAAATAAAGACGTTTACTGGGAGGGAGACAGGACTTGTCATGAAGGGATTACTGCTCTAAGTGTTGTGGGGATGGGCTGATCTCTCATTTCAGAGGGAGCAGCTGTAGGAACAGCTGATTCAGGCAGTTTTTCTTGTTTAATAACCCCCCGTGAGATTAGTTTATAATGTTCCTCGGAAATAAAAAAGAAGGAGGGTGTGACCAGCAGCCCCTGCTCCTGACCTCCAGTTGCGTGCTTAGCATAACTAACACCATTTGGTAAGGCCAGCAGCCGTCCCCTGGGCCCAAGCAGCTCACGTGTTCATTCCTTTTCCCTCATTATCAGACCCTGAAGGTCCTGTGAAGCAAGTAGACAAACCAAACAAGATTTCTTCTTCCCCCTCCCTACCAGCCTCAAGGTTCCTGGGTGCCAGACCCAATTCCTCCCTTTCTTGCTGGCCTTGAAGGTCCCAGGCACCCAGCCAGGCAGGTGATGGTGGTGAGCGTAACAGCACCCAGAGCACTCTATAAAATCCAGCAGTTCCAAGCCCTGAGCAGGGAACCTGGACTGGAACTGCTGCTGGACAGTGAGAGCCATGACCCCACCATGGCCAGGAACACCTCCACCATCCTCTGCTTCCTCCCAGGACTGAGTGAGTATCTCAATGTTCTTTCCTATTATTTCTGAGTCTCGATTGTGATCGTTATATCGATACAGCAAATGTTGTATTAAGATCTGACCCCATCTGCAGAGGGGCCAGGTGATTAGAAAGTTAAGATCTAGGTGATCAGCTATTCTAAGTTAAGTTAGGATCTCAAAATTCTAAGTTAAGTTGTGTTATAAATTCCATATTGCACTGCTTTTTGTGTGACATCAATTCTGCTTGCAGAAATCATGTGCCATTCTCATCATAAATTCTGTGCTACGCTAATCATAATGCAAGGCTTTAATCGTCACTATGGTTTAGTACTGTCATCAATCCGTCAAGGATCCCTGCAAGAACCCATCTCCCCTCCTGTGGGGTGAAAGCAGGGCTGGTTGTGTGACAGATGTGTAAAGAAGCACAGACCCCTCCCCGGAGAGTGCCCTGGTGGTGGGGAGTTCTTTCCACAGACCTCAGGTGAACTGTGTAGGACCCCCCGTGAGACAAGCGAAGGGACAAGGGAAGCCAAACTAGGAAACCAAACTAGGAAGCCAAACTATCTGGGCGCTGGCAGGCTGCTGACCAAACCCAGCTGGGGAGTGGTGCAGAAGGACAATTTATTAAGGTGGTGAATTACAGTATTTACTTCCAGGGTGTTGCCAGTACAGGCACGTCACCGACAGCAGCCGGACCAAGGCCCCAGAGGGGAATTTCCCCCCCCCTTCTCTGCCCAGCACCGGGTCTGATCAGGACAAGGTGCTGCAGCGGGAGTGGAGCCCCTCTTTGCTCAGGGCCAAGGACGCGTGGCCTCAGCACGTCCCCTCAGCCCCCGCATCGGCCCCCGGGCCCCCCGTGCGTGTGGCAGTGGCGCAGCGGGCGGGGAAAGCCCCGAGGGCAGCCGGGGGGCCGCTGTCCTCGTTCCATCCCGTCCTTCCCCACCCCCCTGAGCGTGAGGCCTTCGGGTGGGCGAGACCCTCAGCCCCAGGGAGCGGTGCCGCGCTCACCTCCCGCAGCACGGCCCCGAACTCCTCCTGGCTCCGGCAGCCCCGCTCCCGCAGCGCCTGCAACACAAGCGGCCTGTCACTGCCCGCCCGGCCCCGGCCGAAGGCGAGGCCCGGCTGAGGGAAGGGGTGCCCGCCGTTACCCGCCCGTGATCTCGGCGGAGCTGCTCCTCGTCCCGGTACCGGACGTGGAGCCCGTAGCGCCCCACGAAGATGTTGTCCGAGAAAAAGCAGGAGCAGGCCAGGAACGTCCGGCCCGCGGACATGTTTCCCGCCGGGCCACGGGCGGTACCGGCGCCGGGCTCGGGTCCAGCTGCCAAATGTTTCCGCCGCGCAGTGAGGGGAGCGCCGCTTCCGGCCGAGCCCTCGCCACTGAGGGCGCGTCGGCAAATTCCGAACGGGGAGAAAAACGAAAGGGAGGCGAAACTCGCGCCGTTTTCTCCAGTTTGGTGGGTTTTTTTGGGTTTTTTTTGGTCATTTCGGCGGCTTCACCACAGCCGGGACCAGCAGCGGTGCCGCTTCCCCACGGCCGCCATCAGGCCCCCGCACTCTACCCCGTGTCGGCTGCCATGAGGGGAGGAGAAGGGCCGGAATGGTAGGCCGTAGGTTATTTGCAGACGGTCCCTGAGAGGCACGGCCACGCCACGCCCCTCCCAGAGCCAAGGCCGTCGGGCGGGTGCGCGCGTCGTGCACGCGCGGGCAGGGGCCGCGCCCGGCGGGGGGGGCAGCCCGGCCCCGGGGCACCCGGCCCGGCCCGGCCCGGTCCGGTCCGGTCCATGCTGGCCATGGACTCGGCGCTGCAGGTGGCCGAGGAGGAGGTGGTGGCGGCCGAGTCGTGCGGCCCCAGCAGCAAGTTCGAGGACATCTACCGGCTGCTGGCCGAGGGCTGCTTCCCGCCCAGCTTCTGCTCTATCAAGAGGAAAAACCTCAAGCGCTACGCCCAGAAGTTCGTCGTCGATGGTGGGGACGCGGGTGGCACCGCGGGACAGACCGGACGGGGCCTGGATTGGGGGGGTGGGGGGGCACTAAGGCAGCGCCTTCCTTGGCCGCGGCCTTGCCAAGCGGGTGGGGAGGGCCCGGGGAGGCTGTGGGCACAGCCAGCCAAGGCCCTGGCACCCACGGGGACGGGGGGGGACCCTCCCCGCAGCATCGGGACGATGCGCAGCTTCTCGGCCCTCTCCCGAGGGTGACACCGTGGGATGCACCATGGCCGGGCCCTGACACCTCTCTCATGTCATCTCCCCGCCTTGGTGTCACCTCTGGGGGGTAGAGAGGGGATTGTGGCGACCCCGGGGTAGCATCGTGGGGTAGGCCGCAGCTGGCCTCTGGAGATCGAGGCAGCTTTATCATAGCAGAGGATTTTTCTCCAGGAAAGAAGTCCTTGGGCTTGAGGGCGATTCCAGTTCAGCAGCTTCTCAGAGGCTGCCAAGGCAACAGCCCGCCCTTGCGCTGTGTTTTTCCCACTGTAGAAAACCGACCCTGTTACTGGGACTGAGCAGCTGACAGGGCTGTGAGCTGTGTGTGGTTTCAGGGGACCCTCTCGCCCCCGCAGGCGGCTGCCTCTACTACGTGGGACCCAAGAAGGAGGAGAAGCGCGAGGTGATCGTGGATCCCGAACGGAGGCGGCAGGTCTTCCTGGAAAGTCACTTCACTGAAATCGGGAACCACTTGGGCCAGAAAAAGACCGTGCACCGCATTCAGAGCCGGTACTACTGGCTGGGGATTGTGAAGGATGTGGTGGACTGGGTAAGTTGACAGCGCTGACGGTTTCGATGACACCGGTATTTCCCAGGCCGTTCAGGCAGCAGCTGGAAGAGCCCTGGTGCAGGGATGGTGTCGTTTCTAGTGCCTGTTGCTTTGAAGCCAGGCACTAAGTAACTCTGCAGGTGAAACTGTTGGAACGTCCCCGAGGCAGCTGGATAGCTTGGATGTCTGTCCCCTGAGCTCCAGGAAACCTGCGCAGGTAAATCTCCTCGTGCAGGGCAGTTTGGGCCAGCGTGGGACTATAGGATTGTTTCAGATGAGTGTTTTAGCTTTGAGCAGTCTGGATTCCTACAAGAGCTGCCCAGTTCCCTAAACTGTTGTAACAGGAAGAGCTCGGTGTTTCCACCGGCTCTCCTCAGCTCCTTTGCCTGACCTGTTCTGTTGCTGAAAGTTCCCTGCAGCAGGGCTCTGCAACAGCCTGGCTTGAAGAAGTGTGGTTTTATTGCATGCTCTGAGCAGCCCGTGCTCCTCCAGCATCCCGTGGCTGATGATTTTTTCTAGCCAGCAGTAGAAATTCGAAATACAATAAATATTTGCCTAAAACCAGGGTGAGAAATATCTTAGCTATAGGCCACGTTGAGAAAATTGGTTATTGTGTCAGCAAAAGCTGTCAGGTAGGTCTTGTGAAAGGTGAGCCGTGTCAGCCCGCTGTGGTTTTTCTCCTTTGCTTGCGCCTCGCTATTTTTGTTGGGTAGAAGGAAGCTGCTCAGACCTTCCATCCCTCTTGACCCTTCTTACCCTGCCCAGCCTGAATCTGACAGAAACGGGTCAGCGTTATTTTACAGCCCTTTGATCCATCTTTTCCCTTTGCCAGATCAAAACATGCGAAACGTGCCAGAATGCCGAGCACAACAAGAACGTGTCGCGGAAAGCCAGGCCTGTCAAAGTGGAGTCGCCCTGGGAAGTGCTGGGATTAGACATTCACGGTGAGCACGTTGGTAGCTGGCAGAAGGGCTCTTCAACGTGTCCACCCAGCCGTCGGGGACGCGTGGCAGGCGTGCCGCGGGAGGAGGTGCCGAGGTGCAGAGAAGAGTCACGGTTGTTTTCACGGCGATGGTTTTGCTGGGCTGGGTTTTTTGCTTTGGGGGATATTACAGCATCACGTTGATTTTTCTTGCTGCTTGTTTACACAGGACCTTTTCCTGAGACAAGCCAGAGCAATACACACGTCCTCCTTGTGACCGACTACTTCACTAAGTGGGTGGAGGCCTCTCCGCTGCAGAAGAAAGATCCTTTGGCAGTGGCTAAAGCCCTAGCTACAATTTTTTACAGGTGGGCTCCTCCGCTGTTGGTTACGTGGCACCTCTGCAGTGAGATGGGGCACGCTGGGATGTGTGTTACAAAAATACAGTGTCCACGAGATGATTCCCCACTAGTGCTCGGACTCCGCCTTCCAGAGGAGAGACCACACAGTGCCTCTCAGTTGCTCTTTACAAAGTACTTGTACTCTTGCCATCAGGGGAGGAGAGGAGGGAGGCAGAAGTGCTTCTCTGGTGCCCCAGTTTTCAGCAGAACCGGTTTTAAAACCATTCCCTGATTCCTCCTGGAAAGTGTTTCCTTTGCAGTCACGTGGTGCCTGTCACTGCATGATACTGTCCTTGTGGAAAATGGATGTGGCCAGCAGGGATTTGCATTCAGAGCAAGAAACACAAGCGTGTTTGTCCTGCTGCCTTATCATTCAAAAGCAAACAGGCTTGGCTGTTGGAACAGATGGAGCCAGCAGACCACGCTCAGGGAGGTGAGGTCATACCAGCATCTCTAGCACCAGCTGCGCTGGAAGGTCTCCGTCCCTTTCATATTCTGTTTTCACCCATGAAGATTGAACTCCTCTGGTTCTGCCCTTCAGCTGATGGAGTAAACCCAGTTGTGTGTCTTTTTCTTGTTCAGGTTCGGAGCATCTAAGAACATTTACGCCAGTCAGAGCTGGGACTTCTGTGAGGAGGTAGGTCAGGTGCTGGGTGGTTCAGGGAAAAGCAGCATGACCTTCAGCAGCTTTTTTGGGCAGCAGGTCCGGAAGACAAGGTTGCAATGTGTCACATAGCGGAGGCAAGGAGCTGATGCTGCCTTCTCCCTGTTGTGAGCAGTAGATGATCTGCCAGAGCTTTCTCCCTCGCAGGCATTTACGGTTGTGGAGAGCAATGAGGCTGGGGAAGGGACTAGAAGGAAAGTCTTATGAGGAGAGGCTGAGGGAGCTGGGGTTGGTTAGCCCGGAGAAGAGGAGACTCAGCAGGGACCTTGCTGCTCTCTACAGTCACCTGAAGGGAGGTTGCAGTCAGGTGGGGGTCGGGCTCTTCTCCCAGGCAACCAGTGACAGGAGGAGAGGCCATGGCCTGAACCTGCGCCAGGGGAGGTTTAGGTTGGATATCAGGAAGCACTTCCTGACAGAGAGGGTGACAGACATTGGAATGGGCTGCCCAGGGAGGTGGTGGAGTCACCGTCCCTGGATATGTTTAAAGAAAGGCTGGATGTGGCGCTTAGTGCCATGGTCTGGCTGATGTGGTGGTGTTGGGTCATAGGCTGGACTTGATGATCTCAGAGGGCTTTTCCAGCCTCAGTAATTCTGTGATTCTGTTCTGGGGTGCAAGTCCTCCAGCCACAGTGCAGCCTCCCTGCTCAGAAGGAAAGGTCCTGTGAGATCATACCCATGAGATTCCTGCCCTGCCCTGGGATTAACCCAGTGCTGTGACAAGCCTCAAGCATAGGAACCGTTGTTGCATAACACTTTCTCAGGCTCTGACTTTTCTGGGCAGCTTTTTCTGGTGAACAGCATCTCCTGGCTTGAAGGGAGTGCTGCCTCTGTGCTGCGGAGGCTGTTAACTGCAGCGGTGCCAACCTGCCTTGTTCTCCCCTGGGCACGACCCCCACCTTTGCAGGTCAGCCGGCATTTATGCGAGCACTGGAACATCTCACAGATCCTCACCCCCGCAGATCCCGCGGACTGCGCGGGCCTGGACGACCGCAGTGCCGAGGTGCTCAGATCCTCCATCTGCAGCGTGGTGAACGAGAAGCCCGGTGAATGGGACGCCCACCTTGACCCCGTGCTCTTCGATTTCCGCACCTCGGTCAACTCCGTCACGAAGTACACCCCCTTCTTCCTCATGTTCAACAGATACGTCTGCCTCTCGTCCGAGGTAACCGCTCGACAAGGGAGAGTCTTGTAGGAGGTTTGCCGGCTGGTGCGGTTACAGAGTAACCCCCCCAACGTGTCCCTGCCTTGCAGGTGGATTTTCTCAAGGACTCTAAAGAGCAGGGGGCCAGCTCTGGAAAGACTGACAGCCTCCCACCCTTCTCAGCCACGGTGCAGGAGCAGCAGAACGCGGTGAAAGAAATTGTAAGTCTTGCGGTGCCTTGAAATCATTTTGCAGCTGAACCCCTGCAGGGTTTAGCTTACACCAGGCTGTGTAAGAAGAGTCTTGCCCCTAGAAGGTTGGTGCTGCAGCGGGTGGCCAGAGAGAGCCCCTGGCCTTGGCAGCTCAGAAATGCCATCTCACGGGAGCCCTTTGCCTGCAGGCTCTCTGCTGTCACCCAGCATAGCAGGAAGCTGATGGGCTTGATGGTGACAGGGAGGCCTTCCAGCTGGGAAGGAAAGCAGTGAAGCCCTGCCTGAGCCTCCACAGGCCTGATCCGAGAGGAGAGGTGGCCAATGGCAACTCGATGCGTGCCAAAGGCAGCAGGAGCGGAGCCGGAGCCGCCGAGCCGGCACCATTTGGTGGCACAGGGAAGTTGCTGCTGCTGCTGCTCAGAGCTGGGTGATGAATTACAAGAGACTGGCTTATCCCATCAAGGCTAATGAGAGCTGTGTCCCAGCCTGCCCAGTACTCTGCCTTCTAATCTGCGTGTCAGATCCGCCGATGGAGTCCGTCCTTAGCCAGGGACAAAAAGCCTTTAGGGACATGCTGTGTAATTAGGGTTAAAAATAACCCTGCCCCAAAATGGGAGGAGAGAAACTGGGGAGGTGGGGGCTACTCTGAAGACTAGTGGCCCAGTGGGCAGAGAGCTGGGTTCGGGGAGCAAGGTCAGTATTCAGCCCTGACTGTCTCTAATGTGCTGGGTGACCTTGGGCAACTCATTTTGTCTGTTTCTTGTTTTCCTGACTTGAAAAATGACCTCAGTGTCCCCTGTAAAGTGCGTGGTGATCTGTGTGCCAAAAAAATAATAGACAAGGCTCAAGTGCTTTGTTTGCTCAGTCATTTCTTAAACTCAGACAGGGTTAGGTGGTCCTCTCTGATCCCACTCAACTATGATGCTTCTTGCCAGGGAGTAGCAGTAATAAAATGGGACAGGAGAGCTGGGAGCTGCACGTGGGGGATCTCTTCCCAGCCAGTCCCTTCAGCAGCTCAGGCTCACTGGCGTGTCCTGTCCTGTCTTGTCTGTCCATGAGGGCAATTCTGGTGACCAAGTCACCAGCACTTGCCTGCAGACAGACCAGGACTGGGGCTGTAATTAACGGGAAGTGATTAAAAGCTTCCCTTGGCTCTGTGTTACTTCAGCCTAGATCCCCTTCTGCCCTCTGCTGATGGAGAACTGACTTCTCCTCTGAGCATGGCCATGAAGTCACAATTTCTGAATGTAAGGTCTCCTGCTAGTTTGGGGTTGGCAAGAACAAGGCTGGCAAGACCTCGCTGAATCCCTCCCTTGCCCCCCAGGTGCAACGGGCTGAGCTGGCACTTGCTGGCCCAGCCTTGGCTCGCCAAGCTGAGCTCCACGTGCCTCAGCACCAACTCACCGTGCTCGCGTCAGCCCAAGTCGAGCTGATTTTTAAGCAGCATCTCAAGGCCCCACCCGAGCAATTTGCTTTGCAGGTGATTGCCAACATGACCACAGCCTACAAGCGGGAGCAGAAGAGCGTGAAAAGGAAAAGTCGGGGCCTGCCCTCTCTTGCCTTCAAAGTGGAGGACAACGTGTTTGGGAGCAACGCTGCCAGCTCCCTGAAGAAGCTGAAGAAGGGCCAGTTTGTGTCGTTTCAGATCGAGACGGTGCTGCCGCCTGAGCAGAGTATGTCTGGCGTGAAGAAAACCAGTTAGCCTCTGGGGCTTTCTTGGAGGTCCAGTAGCATGGACTGTCCTCAAGGTTTGTGGCCCAGCTGCCTGCGAATCCGGGGCGCAGACGTGTGGACGTGCCTGCTCTGTGCTGGGGAGAAAGGAAGGGGAAGGTGCAGACAAGGGTGTCTGTTCAGTCCCTTCCAGGTCCAGATTTGCCCTTGGACCACCCCTCCAACCGAGGGAAGCGGCACCATCCTGGTTTAGGCTTTGGCAGAGAGAGACTCGGTCTTGCCAAAAAGCTCCACCCTGCTTGGAAATGCCCCTTCTGGGAGTGATTTTGTCGAAGCCTGGGGAGCGATCTGGGTGCAGATGAGACGGGAATCAGAAACTAGACCCAGCTTAGCCACGTTGCAATATGTTTCCTACAGCTTAAAACTGTCCTCCCCACTGTCAGCCTGAACTGGGAAGAGCCGCGCCGGGTCTGACTGCATTCCTGCATTCCCAGTGGACGTGGGAATGGTTTGAAGTTTGGATTTTTTTTAAGTTTTAAGCACTAATTAGCAGAAATAAAATCAACAATAGGACGTGATAGTTTTACTTCTGGTTATCCAGGCAGAGAATAATGAATTATTCAGAGAGAAATGAATTATTCCTTTGCAACTGGAGTGAGCTCCAGGAATCCTGTAGCCTGTTCCAATGCTGGCGAGGTGTCCTGGTTTCACACGGTGGGTTACAGGGGTGTTTTTAACCCCAAAACACAGGGAAAATTCATGATAATAACACCTCCCAGCCCCGCTGTCACCTATATATAGCTCAGCTGGATGCACAGATACTGCACAGGGAAGAGCCTGAGCACTGCCATCCCTTCAGAGCTGGTGCAGGGACTTGAAAATATTTTATAACCTGGATTTCTTGAACCTGGACCCCTCTCCATGTTTGGGGTTCATTTACCCCAGTTTAGGGGTTAATTTAAAACCCTGTCGCGCCCCTGTTTAGGGATTAAATTAAAAAAAGCTGTTGAGCCCTTTGTCCTGCTTGTTTTCAAAGCCCATTTGTGTGTGGTATCCACCCCCCCCCCCCCCCCTCCGCCGGAGATGAGATAAACCCAATAAAATGACATAAAAATGAAAAACAAAAAACAAAAGATACTATTTTTGGAAGAAAAGAAAACGAAACGAAAACTTTCTAAGGTGGGGAAAACTGGGGCTGCGCCCGGGCAGGGTGGGAGCGGGTGTGGGTACCGGAGGGTGCCCGGTGGGGCTGGGGGGTGGTACCCGGTGCCCCGCTCCCGCCCTACCCGGTTAAACCGCGGGCGCGGCCGCGCCGCAGCGAGGGGGCGGGGCCGGGGGGCGTGGTCAGGGCGGAAGCCACGCCCCCTACCGACCTTGTTCCCGGGACGCGCCGCCGCTGGGCCGAGCCGGGTCGGGCCGGACCGGGCTCGGCTCATCCCCATCCCCGCCGCGGCTGATCCCCACCGCCGTTACCGCCTCCGGTAAGATCCCGTCTGGGCGCGTCGGGACTGTGCCGCCCTTGGGCTGCAAAGGGGGGGGGGGAACGCGTCCGTCCGTCCGTCCGTCCTTCCGTCCGTGTTGCCCCTCGCTATGGCGGGTACGGCTCTTTCCCGGGCGTGTCCCGCTCCCCCCAACCCCGGGAGGAGCATCTGGTCCCGGAGGGGAGCTGGGTTGAGGCTGGGCACACCGGCTTTGTAGCGAGGGGCACACCTTTGCGGATGGCAGGGAGCTGCGGTGGCCGCCTCCTCTTCCTCCTCCTCCTTCCCTTCTCCTCCTCCTCCTTTCTCCGCCGGGCCGGATCCGCGCAGCTTTGCAGCGGCTGGCAGCAGCGAGCACCCTGGGAAGCTTGTCCAGCTCCTCCCTGCCACACCGCTGCTCTGGTTTGCTTCCATCCCTTCATCCCCTCCATCCCATCCACCTCCGGTCTCCCCCGCATCGCAGCCTCTGCCCCCTTTTCCTCCGCCGTTTATTTTCTTGTCCCCCCTGCCCGTCCGCCGAGCCGCTCTCGGCCAAGGGCGTTGCTCGGCCGTGCCAAGGGCTGCCCTTTGCCCCGGGTTTGGCTTTCGGGCGGCTGCGGGAGGTGGCTGGAGCGTGGCCGCCGCACACGCATCCTTTGTGCCCTGCCTTGCGCACCCTGCACCGTCACCAGCCTGAACCAAGGACCGGGTGCCAGCCTCGTGGGCACGGCGCAGGAGCAGGTGAGCAGCTCGCTCGGTTTAAAGGCAGTCGAGTTTTTTTTGGTGTCAGTTCAGATCCAGCCCCACCGTCGCTGCTGCCAGTCAGACCCACGGGTGACGGTGACGGCAGCGTCCCGCTCCGGAACATCCTTCTCCCCTGGGATGTGGCTGTGGATTTCCAACCTCTTTGTCTTTTCCTCTTGGGATTTTTGTCACGTCGCTGAGTTGCAACCCGACAGCGCAGCGGGTTTAGTGCGTTACCCTAAATTCATATGGACGAGGGCTGGGGACAGCCAGGTGTGAGAAGCTGCTGAAGCTCGGGTTTATTCTTGTCTTGATGAGGGTGGTCCGTTAAAAAGCCGAGCTGCGCTCCCTTCTTCTTTTTAAGTTGAGTGCTCAGTTTCAGCTTTGTCCTGGGAAACGTGAGGAGGGACTCTCAGATCACAGATGTCCGAGTTTATCACCTACACGTCTCTGTAGGTGGGGAGACTTGGGCTGCACAGATGTCCCAGCATCACCCAGCTGGTGGGGACCTCCCGGCTGGCCCTGCAGCCTCCACAGCAAGTGGGGATGGAGTTTCTCACCGGGACGTGCAGATTTCTGCTTTGGGATTCACCATGGGTGGAGGCATCTTGGGGGGAAGTTTGTCAGCATTCGTGCTTCTCATTTGATGAAATATCTTGGAGCGTATGCAGCAGGGGAGGGGAGGAAGGAGGAGACAGTGGTGTCTGGGATCAGGATGGGCTGGGGGGGAGCTGGCACGGTTGTCCTCCCATCCTGCTTCCCTTTTCCCACCACAGGTGAGGTGTCCCGCTCTTCTCATCCTGCAGAGGCCAACATGACCACATCCTCCCTGTGCTAGGGCTGTCTCAGCTGCCTCGATGACCCCCTGAACCCGGCAGCAAGGATGCGCGCCTGGAAGGCAGTGGCCAGCACGCTGGCGCTCAGCGGGGCCGACGTGGTGGTCACCACGCTGCTCTACACCCATGGCCGGGGTGGCCGCGATGTCCTGCAGGACCTACGGCACTTCAACATCTTCAACTCGCTGCTGGACATCTGGGGGGGCTGCCTGTACCGCAGCTGCGTGCTGCTGGGGGCTGCCATCGGGGTGGCCACCAACACGGCCTACGGCCCCCGGCGCCTCAGGGCATCGCGAACCTTCATTGCCGTCGTCTGCCTCCTCATGGGCATCTACATGATGGTGAAGCTGCTGCTCTACTCGGAAGTGCGGAGGACCATCAGGGACCCCTGGTTCTGGGGGCTTTTTGCCTGGACTTACGTGGCGCTGGCAGCCACCTTTGGGCTGTGGCAGCTGCTGGCCTGTGTCACCTCCTCCCGCGAGGCACTGGGCACTGGCTCCGAGTCTCGCGCCGAGGTGGAGGAGAGCTGCGATGGGGCTGCCCCGCGGGACAAACGGGAGGAGGCAGCAGGTCCCACCATCCATAAGCTGCTGTCCTACACCAAGCCAGATGCCTTTTTCCTGGGCATTGCCTCCTTCTTCCTCCTTGTGGCTGCACTGGGTGAGCGAAGGGACCCTGGGGTGGGGGAGCCCATGGTTTGCTCCCATCCCAACTGGATTGTACTGGGTTGTACATCCTGCATGGGCTGGGTAAAAAATGCGATGGGGAGGAAAAAAATGCAATAGGAGATGCAATGCACTGGGAAATGAAACATCCCCACGTGCCAGTACGGGCTGCAGCTCCTGAGACGTCTTGTGAGATGCCCAGATATCTCCATGGTGGGGACGGGGTTGTCACGGTTGGAAATACAGGTCCCGTGCTGATCCGGTGCGGTGGGGCTGAAACCCCGTGTCCTGTGCTTGTCTGGCAGGAGAGACCTTCCTGCCCTACTACACGGGGCTGGCCATCGACGGCATCGTGGTGCAGAAGAGCATGGACCGCTTCTCTACAGCAGTGCTGGTCATGTCGCTGCTCGCCATAGGAAGGTAATCGCTGGTTTTGGGGCTGGTTTTGGCCCTGCCAAGGAGCAGCTTGGGGGTTTCCTGAAGGAGCTTCTGGTAGTGGTGGTGGTGGTGGTGGGCATGGGCTGCCTCACCTGCAGCTGCTCCGCCAGTTCCCTGCCAAACCCTCAGGATGCACTTTCATGGTGCAGAGAGGCCGTGGTGGCAGCCCCGAGGCCGTCGCGTAGCTCTCCAGGTCCATATGTTCAGGGTGGGGGAGCGGGAGCAGACACAGGGAACGGGCTCCCCAGGGAACGCTGTCCCAGCAGTGCCGCGTCCCCTCCCGAAGCTCGTCGCTCCCGGGGTTAGGACCGGCTGTCCTGCGCTGGCAGCACCCAGGAGAGGTGTGGGCTGGTTTAGCCATCACTTCCCGGGGTGGAAGGTGGTACCAGCGCAGCGTTGCCCGAGCCCTTGGCCCAGGTGTCGGGGTGTTTGTGTTGCTGAGGAGCGGGTTTCGTGTCCACTGGTCTATAACGTTTCTTATCTGCAATTAGCTCATTTGCCGCAGGTATCCGGGGCGGCGTTTTTACGCTCATATTTGCGAGACTGAACATTCGCCTTCGCAACTGCCTCTTCAGGTCGCTGGTGTCTCAGGAGATGAGTTTCTTCGACGAGAACCGCACAGGTTGGTTCCTCCTTCCCCCTCTATCCTGTCCCAGTGGTTTGGGTTTTTTTCCCCTTGGCTTGCCCTACGAACACGCAGCAGGTCGGGGACACTCAGTGACAGCACCCAAGCACTTGTGTTTAGAAGTAGCAGCAGAAAGCTCTTCCATTTTGGTTCCCTCCCACTGTGGGATTGGGACAAAATTGCCCAGCACCCTGGGTATATCCCATTGCTACCCATCAGGTTGACATCCTCATCTCCAGCCACCCCCAGAACACCTACTTCTCTCCTCCAGTACCTCCCATCAGTGCAGACTGGTCAGCTGCTCTCCAGCTCCACTCCAGGCAGCAGAAACCTCAGATGTGTGAAGCTTGCTGGGCGTGCTCGTTGCTTTCCCTGCTTGCAGTTCAGTGCTGTCCTGGCCCGTGCCACGCTGGAGTGGTCCCAGCCTGCAGTAACTTTTTGCAGATAGAATTTCCTCCCGGCGCTATTTTCAGTTTCGAGGCTGTTGCCGTATTTAGCCATGGCTGCACGGTGCCCTGCTAGCTGAGGACACCAGAGATGTTACTGGCAGTGGGATACGGGCAACCCGGGACTTACCCAAAAGCGTGGGAATTCAGCTGGGCTCAAGCACGGGCCACGTATTTAGGAATTCAGGGTGACGTTTGCTGGCTGGGATGTTCAGCTCCACCAAAGGGCACTGCAGGAGCTTCACCCCTCAGCAGCTGGACCCGTGACCTCGGGGTCACTTGGGTCAGCTCCAGGCTGCAGGGCATATGGCTAAGCCCAAGCAGCCCTCTCCAAAGCCACCTCAGTCTGCAAGGTGTGCTGTGCCCTGGCTGGTCCTGCTGGGATGGTGGGGGAAGATGCCAGCAGCTCCTGGTGAGTTCCTGGAGAGCTCCTGACATCATTTAGAAAGGAACTTGGGGTTGGGTTGATGACTCTGGCGGTGCCTTCAGCAGCCCAGCAAACACTCCAGCCCCGTACCTGCTGCCTGTCTGCGTGCCCACGGGGCGCTGCGCGGTCCCCTTTGCTGTCCCACAGCCATCCTTGGTGACCTAGGGATGTACTTCATGCCTTTAGCTGTGTTTCATGTCCCTCATGCATGCAGCAATTCAAGCTCCTCTGTCTTGCTTTGCATCCACAGCAGTGGAGAGTCACCCCCCCCACTTCCATGCCACCTCTCAGAACCCCAGTGAGGGGCTGGGTTGAATGAGGAGCTCCATCGGGCCCCTGGCACGGGACATGGGACATGGCTAGGCAGCGATCTGCCGTGGTGACATGTTCCCCCTCTCCTCTCCTCCACCCCCTCGTTGCTGCAGGGGATGTCATCTCCCGCCTGACGTCGGACACCACCATCGTGAGTGACCTGGTCTCCCAGAACATCAACATCTTCCTGCGCAACGTGGTGAAAGCCACGGGGGTGATCTTCTTCATGTTCAGCCTCTCCTGGAAGCTTTCGCTCGTCACCTTCATGGGCTTCCCCATCATCATGCTGGTGTCCGATGTCTATGGGAAGTACTACAAGGTAGGCAGGAGCAGCTGGCGTGGCCACGGTGTGCTGCAGTGCTGGGATGTGCCCCTCCTGAAGCCCTCCTGGAGACTCTGGGTGGCCTTGGAGCTGTTGGGACTGATGCTCGAGTGATTGGCTGCCAGCAGTGGGGACAGGGAGGGGTCATTAAACCCATATGGGCAGGCAAGTGTACCTTGCTTCCTGGTCAGGAATGGAGGAATCTTAGGTTTGACAGGAGAGGTAGCTTGGCCTTAAGATGTGCCACGTGTCTGCCTGTCCTTGTGCGATCTCCTCGCTCTTCTTCTCTCCTTTCCCTCTGAAGTGACTCAGTGGGGGTTAAACCCAGTGCCAAGCTCCCTCCCTCTGCCTGTGGCTACTGTGGGCCAAGGGCTGTGCCTCATCCCGTGGACGATGCAGGTCCTGTGGTGCTGCTCCCCACAACCATTACTGGTGCTCTCCACTGTCCTGGAGAAAGGTGCTGCCAAAACGGGGTCCTTGGGTGCTGCCTTGCCCAGCCACAGCTTCTCCTGCGGCTCAAGTGTTTGTGGGAGGAGTGGAGCTGCCCTTGGTCTGCAGACTTGTCCTTGCTGACCCTGTCCCATCAGGACACCAGGAGCAGCAGCTCTGCTGCGGGCTTCCAAGTGGCCCCAAGTGGCCCCTTCACCTCTTGCAGCCCAGGTCCCTCAGGGACAGCACTACGAATCCATTCTGGCACAGCATCCCAGGCTGTCCTGAGGGGTGGGATATATCCCAGTGCTCAGCCTTGTTGCCCGTGGCCTTGGAAAATGTCCCCGTGCCTTCTCTTCCCAAGCTCAGAAGAGCCTGGGGTGTGCAGGGAGATGTGCCACGGGCTGCCGGACGCCCGCTGAACCCCCTCTGCTTCTCCCCGCTCCTTGCAGAAGCTCTCCAAGGACGTGCAGAACGCCCTGGCCAAGGCCAACAACACTGCCGAGGAGACCATCTCCGCCATGAAGACCGTCCGCAGTTTTGCCAACGAGGACGCGGAGGCCAACGTCTACTGGCAGAAGCTGCAGCAGGTTTACAAACTCAACAAGCGCGAGGCCATGGCTTACACCTACTACGTCTGGTCCAGTGGGGTAGGTGACCAGCACCAGGGCTTCCCTGCGTGGGGTTGGGGACAGGCAAGGGACATTGCTTCAGATCCCAAAACGCACGTGGCACGATGCACGTGCTTCTCCTCTGCTTCCAGAGAGCTTTGCCTTGATGTCTGCTGCCGGTCTGCGTGTGTCTCTTGATTTTGATTTGGTTTTATTATCATTTTGGGGGGTTTTTTTTTACACTCCTCACAAAATATATTCCATTCCCCCTTAGGACAGTGCTGCATCGTGCCACCGACCAGTCTGTTTTCTCTTGCATGTAAGACTATAATTGATAACTGCTGAAGGTCACGGAGAACCCCGTGCTCCTGCGCTGCTGCATTGCGTGCCTGTGCCAGCTCATCTCCAGGGCTCCGGCTGGGAACCAGCCGCGCCGTTGGTTGAGCTTCTGCTCAGAACCAGAGATGTTCTGCGTGTGGGTGGTGGCAGGAGGAGGCTGCTGGCGGTTGGGTTTGGGCTTTTCTTTTTTTTTTCTGTTGGGTTTCTTCTTTTTTTTTTTTGGGTTGGTTTTTTTTTCCTCCCAAAGTGTTTTTTTAATCATTTAAGACCAGATGGTTTGGGACTTCTCCTGCATCAGCTAATAACTAAGGCTGTGCAAAACCCTCACATGGGGCTGCACTTATCTCTGCGCGTCCAAGGATCTAAGTAGCCTCTGGTGAAAGGATTGTGAGTTGCGGTGCCCTTGTGTAGCCGTGGGAGATTTGATGGCTTCCTATGTCTGGAAGCAAAACTGGAGCGTTTTTAGCGCTGTGAAGGTGAAGCTGGAGCGTGAAGTGGGTCAGGACAGATCCTGCTGAGTCAAAGATGACAGAAACCCTCCAAAACTGCTCCAGCGGGGCTCATGTAGAAAGAAGCTGATGGATTTAGCACAGCCCTGGGATGGTCTTTCTCAGAAGGAGCACAGGATCTTAAGGTCAGATCGTGGCAGGAGCAATAGAAGGATTTTTTTTTTTTTTTTCCCCCCCCCAGTATTTTTATCTGTGCGAATTTACAGCCTGGCCTGCAAACATCACACAGAGCACCAGGGCATCGCTGCTTTTCTGAGCGCCCAGGCAGCGTGGAACAAAGCCAGCTGAATAAAGGCAGGGGCTGGTATTTGTCATACCAGAGCTGAACAGTCTTCTTTCTAGAGTAGGTGGTATCCCCCCTACACTGACTGCAGGCAAGAGTTGAGGTTCTGCTGCAGGGACTTGTACGTGCAAGGAGGGAGGTTTTTTGCATTAACTCTTGGCTTGATTTTTGTGTTCTGAAGTACAATGTGTCACAGTCCTATACCAAAGTTTATTTTAGTGGTGAGGTGACTGCATGTGTCGGATAATCTCAGCGTAGATTATTACGCTTGAGGATGTTAATCCAAGAGAGGAGTTCGTGAGATGCTCTGTTATTTCAGATCAATTCTCCCTCCTTGGCTGTTGCCCCTTTGGAATTCTGTTTGGTGGAAAGATGCCAGCCCTGCTCCTTAAATCAGCCCATGCTCTGGAGTTGTTTTTCCTTTCTCCTGTCCATACTGGCTGCTGGGGCTGTCAGCTGCGTGCTCTTAGCGATGCGATGCTCAGGATATAAATGTCAGCACACGAAATGTGGGCTGCTGTGTGAGTAATTACAAAGGCACCAAAATACCAGCCTCATCCGTGCTGATTTTTGGGGTGTTTTCTTGCTTTCAGCTGACTCTCCTGGTGGTCCAGGTCAGCATCCTTTACTATGGTGGGCACCTCGTGATCTCAGGGCAAATGACAAGCGGGAACCTGATCTCCTTCATCATTTATGAGTTTGTCTTAGGAGACTGCATGGAGGTGAGTCTGGTTTACCCCTCTGGGCTGCCCCGTATCGAGATGATGTTTATCTTCTAGAAGGTCCCAGAGCAGTCGCAGGGCTAGATCCACTGTTGACTTTCCCACAGCCCATTTCCTTGTCACTGTGGCTTTGCCCAGCAGTGGGATGATTCTCTCCTCTGCTCCCTGCTCCCATCCTGCTGTGGCCTCACAACTTGAATGCACCCAAAGCAACTCATCCCCCAAAAGGGCAACTGGGAACCACAGGAGTCAGACTGGTCCTGCCGAAGAGCAGCATCCTGGCTGCCTCCCAAGCACATTTCCTGGCATGAAGGATGCAGGGATTACAAAGCTGCCTGGTAAATTTCAGGCTTCATTAAAAACTTAATTATATTACTTTACTTCTCCCCCCCCCCCCTTCCCTGGAATAGGCTGCCAGCTGCTGCGTTGGCAGCGCGTTAGCAAGATGGGGTGGTGGGTGGGATGGCAGAGCCCACCCGGGGCTGCCTGCCCCTTGCAAAGGCGTAATCTTGGCTCGTCAAGGCAGAAATGATCAATCAAGCCAAGGTTTCCTCGCAGCCAAGCATGGTTTCGGCAGGTCTTCAGCCTTCAGAGCAGAGCTGGAGGCAGCTCGCCTGGCTCTCACCATCGATCCAGATGACTGCAGGCTCTGGTGGTGTTTCCAGGCTGTGGTTTTGGTGTGTGTTTCGTTTGGTTTAGGTTTCTTTTTTTCCCTTCTGATGGGAGGGGCAGTTGCAGTACAAGCTGTTCTGCAGCTCTGGGTTTGATATTGAAAAGAGCTGAGGTGACGGGGGTTTATTCCAGGGAAGCTGGTGTCAGCACGCAGCAGGTCCAGTTGAGAAAGCACAATGGTAAATGCTCTAGGACCATATTCCATCAGGGAGCAGCCTTATCAGCTGCCAAATGGTTGTCTAGAAGGGTCCTGCCTGGAGCTGCTCTGCATTTGAGACACGTGTGCTCAGGAATGAGCTGGTGCAATCTGCTGCCATCCATGGACTCTATTCACCCACTGGGTTGGGGAGCTGCTGGTCTTGAGCAGAGAGAGTCGAGTGAAGGATTTTGTTGGAAGTTTGGGTTGTGTATCTCCTGGTGCACATCTTCTCTTCCCAATCCATATGTTTCCTTCTTCTGTTCCCCTCTGAGTCTGCCTATGCACAAAACCTCCCTGGGTATGTCCATATGTCCCCTCCATACACTGCAGAGGGGGGAGAGCTTTCTTTTTCTGTGTCTCATGACTGCAGTTAATATCAGGTGATAAAAGACTTGGCAATACTTCAACCATTCTCCTCACGAGTGGCACTGACTTTCCCATCTCATGGGAGGGTGTCACCATCGCCTCTTCCTTTCCAGTCCGTCGGCTCCGTCTACAGCGGCCTGATGCAGGGAGTGGGAGCTGCCGAGAAGGTGTTCGAGTTCATTGACCGCAAGCCAACCATGGTGCACGACGGGTCCCTGGCCCCAGACCACGTGGATGGGAAGGTGGAGTTCAGAAACGTGACGTTCTCCTACCGCACTCGCTCTGCGACGCAGGTCCTCCAGGTGAGCCCCGTGGGCGCAGAGCTCTCCGCGTCACGAGGCGTCACGTGCCGCTGCTCCGTCGCGGCAACAACCGGTCCCCAGCCCACGGGGATGTCAGCTGCCCTCCTGGAGATGCGTAAAGACGGGCTCAAGGGCACGCTGGAAAAGAGAGGGTGAAGAACAGCAAGTGTTTAGGGGCAGCCTTCCTTACAAGGAATGAGATTTATTAATAAAACCCTTGTTCACCACTCAGGCATTGAACACGTCAGCAGTGGTGCGGGGCTTCGTGCCAAGCTGC
The DNA here is from genome assembly GCA_025345505.1 of Todiramphus chloris collaris. Taxonomy (NCBI): domain Eukaryota; kingdom Metazoa; phylum Chordata; class Aves; order Coraciiformes; family Alcedinidae; genus Todiramphus; species Todiramphus chloris. The sequence goes on along the minus strand of JANVCC010000060.1, from coordinate 3,476,812 downwards.
CTCGGACCATTTTTGTGGGAGAGGGGCCAGGGTCACGGTGCAGGGGGTGGCAGCAAAGAGGTTAGTTTGCTTTGCAGTTTTTGGAGGAACTGCTACATCATCAGGCGAATTTAAAACAATTTTGAAGGCTCATCGCTTCCTCCGAGCCAGGAGAGATGGCTGATTGTGGCATATCACCAAGGTGGGGGTAACCAGGGCCAGCTTTCAGCTACTTTTCTTCTGTAGAGCTTGAGCCACCACCCCAGGACCCTGGGAAAAGCCAGGACCTGAGCGTGCTCTCCCATCCATATTGCAGAACGTGTCCTTCACCCTGCACCCCGGCAAAGTGACGGCACTGGTGGGTCCTTCAGGGAGCGGGAAGAGCTCCTGCGTCAACATCCTGGAGAACTTCTACCCTCTGCAAGACGGGCAGGTGCTGCTGGACGGGCGTCCCATTAACATGTACGATCACAAGTACCTGCACTCAGTGGTACGAGCGACTGATACGTGTATTCTAGCTACCGCCTGCCGTGGTCGGAGGGGATGGATGGTAGTGTTGCATGTTGCTTTGGATTTGAGCTGGCAACTTCTAAAATGTCCAGAAAGCTGGAGGCTGGAGGGGGTCCAGGAAGTGAATTCAGCTAATTTGTGGGGGTGGAAAGGAAAGGGATGGTGAGTGGTTTCATGGGGAGGGGGAGGCCTTCCAAAAACAGAACAAAAAAAACATGTTTTGGTTTGTATTTTTTGGCCACTGCAGTAGAAATATGTTTTTGGTTGTTGGATTAATTATCATCTAAATTGGATTTGGAAAAAGAATTTTGCATTCCTCCAGCACTTTCTACCTTAAGATCCTAAAGAAATTCTTAGCTAATGGGGAGCTAAACCTCTTGGGATCCTGGCACCAGCTGGAGCACCAGAGGGGCTGGGTGGTTTGCCTAGGAGAGGGGTCTGGGCCCCTTGGCTGTCGTCTGTGCCAGCACAGATCAGCCTTCATCTCCTCTGCAAGAAACTGCCGCCTTTGTTTGCCCCCAGAGCGAATGGCCTCACCAGTCAGCAGGAAATCCAGGATACAATTGATCAGAGACAGGCTGGAAAGCCAAAGTCACTGTGACTAATTTACATTCCTTGCCCGTACTGAGTGAAAATTAAGAGACAAGCAAGTCTTCCCGTTTAGAAAGCCCAGTGTGCTGTTAGGAGTGTGGGGAGAAGCCAATTAAAATATGACTGTGTCCCACTGTCTCTCTTCACACCCAGCTCTGAGCAATAATTTGGAGGGTTCACTTCATTTCAGTATCGAGGGTTTGACAAAGCAGGCTGAACGTGAGTGTGAGCAGTAACAGCTCTAAGGTAGGACAGGGAGGCTGTTGCTAAGCAATTGAGGAATTGCAGCAGCTATGTCCCTGACTTGGTAATTTTGGATTAAAAAGATGCAGGAGGGCTCACTCACGTGGCCCAAGCGTGATTACTTGGCCTTGAACAGAAAAGGAGTGAGAGCCTGGGACAGGGTGTCTCCAACCTGCCTTGTCCCAGCAGTTGGTCACTGACAAGAGTGACAGGGCTGGATTAAAAACACAGTGGGGTCTTGGAGGGGGATGCCTGCCCAGATGCCAACGTACCTGCATTGCATCAGGTTTCTTTCCTGCAAAATAGCTTCCCAGCAGACGACGCAAACTGGGCTGGGGCTGCCGCTGGGCACCCCATCATTAGCATCCTCATTGGAAGCTCCCATTGAGGCAGTTCTGTATCTTGGTTTAATGCTTGGGCTCTGCCCGCTTGAGTCCTTACCCAGCAGGAACAAATGCAGATGATCCGAGCTGGTGTGTCTTCTGTTCCTGACCTGCTGCTCTTCCCATCCTTTCTGCAGATCTCCCTGGTGAGCCAAGAGCCGGTCCTGTTCGCCCGCTCTATTGCGGATAATATTTCTTATGGCTTAACTTCAGCCTCCTTCGAGTCGGTTGTTCAGGCTGCCCAGAAGGCCAACGCACACTCCTTCATCACTGAGTTACAAGACGGCTACCAAACAGGTACCAAAATCCCTCCGTTTGCACTTAAAAGCCTTGCCTAGAGAAGGAAGGCAGAGACTCTCCCCTTGGGTGGAAAGCCAGGCAGGTAGTGATGGACACAAGTATGTGGTAGCTTGGTGCTGGGGTAGAGGCAGCTACAATGATTTTTATCAGCTCTTCATTTTTATTTTGACCCCCTCCCTGTCTCTTGATCCCCCCAGAGGCAGGTGAAAAAGGAGCCCAGCTGTCAGGTGGCCAGAAGCAGAGAGTGGCAATTGCCAGGGCCTTGATCCGAACCCCTCCGATCCTAATCCTGGATGAAGCCACGAGCGCGCTGGACGCGGAGAGCGAACATGCGGTGAGTTGGTCCTTTGGTTATTTGTGCTAAAGAAGCAGTTTGGGTTTGGAGGAAGAGTTGTAGCTTCAAGTTCCAGCCTGTGGACAAGCTTGGTCTTGAGGTGGTGCAATCAGAGGTTTGGGTAAGATGCTAATTCCAGAGCAGGAATTTGTTTCCAATGTTGCTGTAGCCACCGGAAAGGGAATAATCCTGTGCTCACAGCAGGCAACGCCTGACAAACCTGATGAGATAGAGATCTCTGCCCATTTCTTAAATGTGGGAAGTGATAATTGGCAAACGTGCAGCCACTCTGTGCAGCCTTTCAGGACAGGGTACGGGGAAAGACCCTAAAAAAATTGGTACTGCAGCAGGGACAGTAGGAGTGTCCGAGCTAGAATCTCAGCTGAGGCACCAGAGACGCCACGCTTGCAGGAAAGGCCCTGAGCTTTCTGTGACCTGAGATGGTTTACCTGTCTGAGATGTGATGACCAAACAGCTCTACCAGTAGCAGTTTGGCTTCACTGGTTTCATGACATGAGGGGAAGCTAGTTCAAGGTTGAGGTGGGAGGATGTGTCTCCCAGTACCAGAGGATGAGCGCTGCTGGTCCACAGTGTGGGGCAGCTTGAGCATCTGATCTTGGAGCAGCTCACTGGCTCGCAGGTCCTCAGCTATGTGCATGGTGTCTGATGCCAGCCAGGGACTGGCTTTGGGTAGCCAGGGACGGCAATGTGACGTGTGCCTGGTGGCCATTTGCCTGCTCTTACACCTTCATGCTAGTGGATGTCTCTTGGCTGGAAAACAACTCTCTCTTGCTTTGCCTCAATAGACCCAGGAAATAGCCCCCCTTTCCTGAGCAGCTGCATTTCATAGAATCATAGACTGGTTTGGGTTGGAAGGGACCTTAAAAATCATCTACTTCCAACCCCTCTGCCATGTGCCCACACGGACACTTTCCGCTAGACCAGGTTGCTCAAAGTCCCATCCAACCTGGCCTTGAACACCTCCAAGGAGGGGGCACCCACATCTTCTCTGGGCAACCCCTAATGCATTTACCAGCTATTGGCTTCCTGCAGTCCATGCCAACACCACTTCACCTCCAAATTTGGGGCCCAGCTCTTAACAAGAACCCAGCCTGCAGGATCAGACTGTGCAGAACAGCCATGGGCTGGCTGGACTGAGACGGTCTTTTGGGCTGCACCGCAAGAGCCAGGAGCTGGGATGGACGTGTTGGTGCTGGTAGTGCTGCAGGGACTCCAGTGTCCTCTGCGTAGCCAGAGGAGAGCAAACCTCCTCTCCAGAGGTTTCTTAACACATACCACAGAGCTGCTGTTCTCTTCCGAAGTGGAGCCGGCGACGCTCGGGCGCTAACGACTTTTCCTCCCGCGCAGATCCAGCAGGCGATTTACGGTGACTTGCAGAACCACACGGTGCTGGTCATAGCTCACAGGCTGAGCACCGTCGAGAAGGCACACAACATCATCGTGCTGGACAAGGGCCGCGTGGTGCAGCAGGGCTCGCACAAGGAGCTGATGGAAGAAGGAGGCCTTTATTCCAAGCTGGTGCAGAGACAGATCCTGGGGCTGGAAGGAAGCGCCGCGGACAGTCGCCAACCCGCAGCCCGGGGGGATCCGGCGAAGGCGCCGGGAGGGCTGGAGGAAGAGTTCAGGATAGACCATTCCCTGCCGGCTGCGGCACAGGACGATTACAGCACCACGGCTCCCAAGTGAGAGTGGCGGCGGCCGGTGCTCGAGACGCTGGCCGGGACGCTGGGACGGGAGGCGGCTCGCCGATGGGCTCGCGCGCTTCCCACCGCCGCCCGCGCGCTCGCCCCGCGCGCGTCACGCACCCGCGCACGCAGCAACACGCGCTCTAGAGCTTCCTGCGGTACGGATCCAGCGGGCAGGTGCTGGCTGGTTTAACAGGGAAATGGATTTATTCCAGGGAGCTGGGTCTTTAGCAATTCCCAGCGTTTCTACTGGGTTTCTTTTCTTACTTCCAGTAATTCCTCTCCGGGACTTTTTCTCCCACTGATATGCATGTGTAACTGCTATTAACTGTCATGGGTGTTAAATGCATGCATGGAGGGGAAGATTGAAAACCCCTTCAGGAATTTCAGGGGGTGGCTTTTGTGGCTGGATAGAGAAACGGTGACTGTAAAACCAGGGGCTTCTCCCGCTACCAATCTACGGGGCCAATCCAAATTCTGCCGAAGTTTGTAGGGAGCTCCCTTTGGATTCGGTGACGACAGGATCAGTCCCGTGGGGCTGAGCACTGGGAGAGTTTTGCACTGAGTGCCTGCAGGCTCAGGCTCACGCTCACAACCATTGCTGCTGAGCTTGGATCATGTAGTAACCACCCTTGCTGGAGCAAGCCAGGGGACCGGGAGGCAAGAGGCCACTTTCAGATTTGCTCTTGGTGCTTGGTGGGCATTTGTTTTTAAGGATGAAAAGTTTTACCATAACTGGGTTAGGTTTGGGGATTTGGGGTTTTTTTGTTTGTTTGTTTTGTGGAGCTTTTTGTTGGGTTTGGGTTGGGTTTTTGTTTTTCAGTATATTTGTGTGCACTGTGCAGTGTCTGTCTGGCTCCAGCATCCACTGGCAATTGGTCTGTTACTCCAGATTTATTTTTTAAACTCACAACCCCGGTGCTGGTTTGCAAACCAAAACCAAAACCAAACAACACTACTAAAGACAGGCATAAAATACTAAAAGACAGCACTTTATAAATGCCACCAAAGCTTTGTTCAGCTTCAGGCCACACTAGTGACTTCACTGCATGGGAAATCCGTACGGTCGCTTTCCTGGAAGTCTGACTTCGGCTGCCTGAACTTTAAGATGTGTTTCTTTTGAATATTATTTATTAACTTTTAGTATGAGGGATAGGCAGAAATATGTTGCTCCTAGCCCTTTTGGGTAATAGCTCTGGCTTAGTAGTGTTATCCTGCCATAGCTTGGTGAAGAAACCTATGCAGCCAGGCAGGTGCTGTTGAAAAGCAGCACTTATTCGAGGAGGATTGACTGCAGACTGCACGTAGTTAGGAAATGATCTCAAGCACTTTAGCTCTCATGTTTTCTGATATTTGAATGCTGCTGAGTTTTACTTTTCGGCAGGTTCGCCTTTTTGTTGTTGGCAATGTTTTGTTTTCATTTAGTGATGTTTTACAAACTCTTTAGTGTCCTTGAGGAGGGATGCTCAAAATAATAAAATACTACCTCTGCCACTCAACGCTGATCCAGTCCAGTGGGGGTGGGTTTCACATTCAGGAATTTTAAGGTAACATTCATCTGAGATGGTGGCTGAATCCAGCTGCACGCTGCACGTGTTCTGGCTCCCTGGCAGGGAATGACAAGAGGAACCTACAGAGAATTAGGTATGTAAAAGTCTTTGGCATCTGGTCATGCCTGTGAGCCATAGCAGTAGGTATAACCTGTTTAAGAACTTGTTTTCATCCCGGATCCCATCCCGTAGTCAGCCTCACAGGAAGGGGCAGGCAGTCTAACCCGTTCTCAAAGCACGGTGCTTCCTGACCAGAATCCTTTCAGCTGCTTGTTTTTGCGATACGATAAAAATCTGCGCCTCGGAAGAACGATGCTGGAAGAAAGAGGGCTCTTCTTGTCTTATCTTACTCCACTTAGGAAACCTCTGCCATGCTCTGAGCTCTCCAGTTCACCCCTTCGGTAACTGGCCCTGCATTCCTGCTCGATGAAAATTTGCATTGTGGGGATGAAGAGGTTGGGGGTTCCACCCAGCACTGGCAGGCAAGTGATTCATTCTGCATTTTTTATCAGTACCTGGGAGCAGAATGTGGCCAGCGGGTTGTAGAAGTGGAATTAATTTCTGCTTCACTGAAAAACTGGGGGAGGGGGGGACGTGGGGCTTGCTAGGAACTAGGGGAAGCCGGCTCACCCTGGGAAGTGCTGGTAGGACAATGCTCATTTGTCCATGAAATACCGGAAAAGAGAATTTCATCATATCATGTGTGTCCCTCCCGGGCAGTGCTGCAAGAAGGGGAACTGGAGGATACAATTGGATTAGTTTTATGGCAAAGACTTCAGTGAATTTCAGGAAAGGAGCCCTGCTTCCCAAGCCTGTTGGGATGGTAATCCCAGCTCAGGTTCAGACAGCTTCAACTCAAATGGCACATTGGAAACAGCAGATTGTCTCTGCTGGTGGCACCAGTCCAAGCTGATAACTTTGTTTGTTGCCACAGGTGCTGAATTCTCTCTTTTGCATCCAGGTAACTCAAGGCTACTTTTCCAATGAGCCTTACATCTCGTGGCTTGAATAAGTCCTTTTTATTGTGCTGTTGGCGTGTGACAAGTGGATCTGCCTGTGCACTAAAGCCGTGAGGGTCTTCTCATGACCTGGAAGCAGGGTAGGAGCCCCACACACCACCAGAGTCCAGCAGGACTCATCTAATGCAGACATTTCTGCTGGCCCAGTACAGCCCCTATGACTACAGAAAAAATCCTGCTTTTCAAAATTATTCCAACTAGGACTTCTCTTTGAAGTGAAAATCAGGGTCAGAGATGCCCATTAGCCAACCTAAGCCCAGCAGTGAAGATGAGCTTATCTCAGTGCAGCAGTGGGAATTGTTCCAGTGCTGGAACACGAGCTGTTTCCTGGAGCTGCCCTGTCCCTTGGGCCCCGCTGCCTGTGGGCAGTCTCTGTGTTTCAGGCTATTCTCTTGGAAACAAGGCCACTGTTCCCTCTGAAACCCTGGACTGTAGTATTTTGTGGCTGCGGGTTTGCCCAGAGTTGAGGTTTACATGGGGAATGTGAACAAAATCTGTTCAGGAGCTTCTCAATTACAGTGAACCAGATAAAAAAATGTTCCTTCTCAAAGGGAGGAGTCTTTGCTGGGAACTTAGATGGGTTTATCTGACACCTTAACTCAGGGAGCACAAATTGAAGACTCATAGCAGATTTGGGAGCAATTAAGCATTTGACAGCACGACTGATGACAAAGGTTGACGGTCTATTCCACAGCAGGTTGTTTTCCTCACTAGTAATAAGCTCTAACCATTCCCTGTAACAGGTATAACCACAGCTTTATTTGATTTAAACACTGGAGAACCCTACCCAGGTGAAGTGCAGGAGTAGATCCTACAGTCCTAGCAATCCCCCAAGGACATGTATTCACCCCGTATCATTGCACAGACAAGGTATGTGGCTGACTGACCCAGTAAATGAGAACACTGTCACGGAGAAAACACAGCTCTGTTTATTCCAACACCTTGTCTCCCGGTGCACCAACCTCTGCCTCAATAAGCAACGGTGCTTGTTTCAGTGGCTGCACTTTCTAGGGCTTCAGCAGGTCTGGAAATACCACAAGCAAATAGAGTTCTTCTAGCTCAGGCTCAGAGACACATCAGGGAGGGAAAACAGTATCTGCCTTTTCTATTCTAGCTTTAGTATGAGCTTAAGGCAAAGAAAGTATTTGCAGGTATATAAACCTGCTCCTCTTCTCCCACCTCTGGATCCCTGAAAAGAATGGCTGTAGTCCTAACAATTAATTTTTGCTCTCTGTCTCAGACAGCAGGACCACCGTTCTCTCTCAAACAGGACTCTTGTTTCTCTTCCAGGATGCTGAATGTGCAGGTCATTTTCATGCGTGAAGGAATCTGGATTATGAAATCTAAACAGAAATATGGCCTGTGATTAATATATGGCAGGAAATTAAATTGCAAATAAGGCTGGCAACTTATCTGCCTGTGGAGCAACCAGGCTAATAAGGGTTAATAAACACCAAAGATTAGACTTGCAAATTCCGTCTCTATGTAACCAACCAGTTTTTCCAGGAAAAGAAAAGACGTTGTTGTGAAGGTGACTTGCAAAATATGTCTAAATCTAATAAATACGCATGGGTGCAGTGCTACTGACCGTAAAAGGATATGAGGTGACAGAAGGAAACCCAAGACCAAGTTTAAAAAGAAAAAAAAACCAAAACCAAACCTAACATCTAATTTAAACTCGGCTGGATGCCAGTTCTTCCCAGGACTGAAGCCTGACTCCTTATTCACCATGACATGGTTTCCACTGTAATCTTCCCAAGTTTTCTTTTTTTTTGTTCCAGTTCTCCTGTAATAAGAAATCCCGACTTCTGTACTTTGCCTGCTTACAGTTTTAATGTTCACAAATGCTGTCACCCTTCAAAAGGATTCCAGCAAAGGCAAAGGGGAACCAGGGCTGGGGAGCTGATAAACCTCAGCCTGTAGCACTGCAATATTTGGTAATCCCCGTAGCCTAAAATCCTGGTTTATCTGCAGACCCTTCCTATTCAGGGCGAGTGATGTGCTGTCACAAAACCTTTATCTTTCATCAACCCTGCTGAATGGAAAGGCACCTTCCTACCCATCCAGACAGAACGTATAGTTACACAAAAGCAGCTGACCCTTATCTTGTCTCTCTACTTCAGCTGCTTTCCTGGCCAACCAGAGGACTCAATCACATGCAGATGCCAATCAAAGTACTCAAAGGCAGACAAGATGTTTAATATTGACACTCCTTTCCAACACTGCCAGAACCCAAACATATCTACAGAGAGAGAAGTTGTATTTTCAGTTGGTGAGCACAAATAAGTTATGTTCTCCCTGTGCATTTCTGTGAGGACTTCGGTGTCCTGCATTACGCAGCTTCTGACTTTGAACACAGCTCAGCACTCATTCAAACAGCCCATCCCTTCGTGCCTAGAGCAGTGAACTTCCAGCAGCCCCATGCAACGTAAACAGAAATTAAGAGAGTTACAGGAAAGCTCCTTAGGTCACTGTAAACCATTCCTTCTGAGAGCATATTGACCAAACAATTAGTAGTATCATCCTGTAGTGCCCTTCACCAGAGCTACTCACCCAGAGCACCTCCACAAGCATAATTCAGCATGAATTCTTCCTCTCCACCCTCACCTGGGACTGAGCAGTTGTTACTATTCCTCTTTTTAAGCAAAAAAAAAAGCCACTACAATTGAGGGAAGCTGAGAACTCCGCTCGGGATGACACAGAAAGGCAGCAGTAAAACTAGATTTACAACATGAAGCTGAGTCAGACTCTTCTAAACCACATTCCCTCCATACCAATTATTTCTCTGTGCTATGAAGTTAAATTCAGTAACGTTTTGGGGAAGAAAGGGCTTCTTTTAATCCCTCAGCTAGTTCCTCTATTCACGTGTGTATATATGTGTATGTTTGCATGTGTGTTTACAACCTGGTTTAACCCCTGTCTGAAACTCTTTGTCCTTTTGATGGGCATGTGCCACTACGGTATACAGTACCGCGTTGGCACGGCAACTATCTACTGGTTTTAAATAACAAGGTCAGGCTGTAGTAGCCGTGCAAAGCCACCTTGCTTCAAGGGGTCCAGCTGCTCTCTCCTCTGAGCCCCGAGCAGAGCATCCCACACCAGGAAGAGCTCAGCACACAGCTTGGCACGGGCAGGTGACGTGGGTGATGTGGGTGACGTGGGTGAGCAGCCACACGCCCGTCTCGCTAGTCACCTTCTCCCCACCCTAAGCAAGCTCAGCTCAGGTTCCTGCCTCACAAACACCTTGCTCTTTACCTGGGTTGGCACCATGGCTGGCCAGCAGCTCCGAGGGAAGCCTTCCTCTAGCAGCGTCACCTCGTTGGGCTTTATTACCTGTGGATAAGAGTGACAGAGGGGGCTTTTAGTGGGGGTGAGAGGTGTTATAGGACAAAAGAACAAACATAGAGCTGCCACATCATCATTCAGTTCTGCTGGGAAGTACTGGTCACTTCCTGAACGTGACTGGCACACCATTACATTTTAACAGCATTACATCAGAGATGGGCTCACTTCACCATATTGGTTTTCTATTGGGTTTTTTTTTCCAGTTAGATCAAAACTGCCAAATACAAATGAACAACGACCGCACAGCCATTCCCTACCCTGTGCCATGTGTTCTGGTCCTCTCTCTGGTGCTACACACACGGGAACAAGCAGAGCCATGGTCCCTTAGCTACAAAAGCAGGCCAGGAAGCTGGTGCATGCGTAGCGATGCAGACAGCTGAGGCTATCTTCATGCAATTAATTATTTCCAGGCATAACTGTCTTTATCTTTACTGACATCAGCAGTAATTGGTGCTCCAAAGTGTTACCGCAGCGCCTAGTAGAGTTGGTGACTGAGCAGATACAAATCACAAGAACAAGATGTAGCTACGATGTTTTAATTGATGCCGAGCTTTTGCTACATTACATTTCAAAAGTATTTAAATTCACTATAAAATACATCTTTGTTTATTTCTTGATCTTCTCTCTTGAAGAAGAAAATGCTTAAGACGGACAAAAAGACCAAAGCTTGTCAAGATGCAATTTTTAGCTATTTTTAACCCAAGTAGGTATTCAGCCTCAGCTGGAGAACAATAACATAGCCACTCTTTTGAGATTTACTGTAGGCAAGTCCCAAGCTGGTAAGGAAGTGAGAGTTCATAGAACCATAGAACCATAGAATGGTGGGGGTTGGGAGGGACCTCTGGAGATTGAGCCCAACCTCCCTGCCAGAGCAGGGTCACCCAGGGCAGCCCACACAGGAACAGATCCAGGCAGGTCTGGAAAGTCTCCAGAGCCAGAGACTCCACAGCCTCTCTGGGCAGCCTGGGCCAGGCTCTGTCACTCTCACAGGGAAGTTTTTCCTCATGAAACTTCCTGTGTTACAGCTTGTGACCGTTGTCCCTTGTCCTATCCCAGGGCACCACTGACAAGAGCCTGGCCCCTTCTGCTTGACCCCTACCCTGCAAATATTTGTAAACATTCCTAAGATCCCCTCTCAGGCTTCTCTTTTCCAGGCCAGGGTTCTCAGCCTTTCCTCATCAGAGGGATGCTCCAGTCCCTTCATCATCCTCAAAACCAGTTCTTTTCCTTCCCAATGTACATCTGTGCAGTCATAAACAAAAGGAGAACCAGAGACCCTACAAGATTTCCAGGCAGGAGCATTGTAACTGATTGTTATCTGGTGTTCACGGGAAGGCCCAGAGCTCAGCTCTCCACGTCTTGCAGGACAAGAGTCCTGTGAAATGAAACCTGAGCGAGTTGCTTGACCTCCTGGCTATTCCAGCAGCCGCCTTCCTTCGGGACACCGAGGGCCCCGAGCCCTGGGCGGCACCAGGCGGGCGAGGCAGACAAAGCACGCGCTGTGAGGGGCTCCGTGCCCGGTGCTGGGCCTCCTGTCTTGAGGCAACGCCGCTCGGCCTCCCTCAGCGAGCCCCCTGCCCCGGGCCAGGCACCACCGCCCCGGGACCCCTTCTCCCGCCCCGCTGCTCCGCCCGGGCCCAGCGGCTGCAGGCCTGGTGCGCTGGGATCCCCCCGGGCTGGGCTACGATCCACACCGAGCCCCCTGGGATCCCCCCGGGCTGGGCTACGATCCACACCGAGCCCCCCAGCCTGGCTCCCTCACAGCTTCCCCCTCTCCCCACAGCCCAGCTCCCCCCGAGCACCCCGGGACCCTCACAGGCCACCCGAGTGACCCCCCCCCGGGTGCCACCCGTGGTGCCACCTCCGCGGGCACCCTACTCGCCTCACGCTCCCGCCCCCACCCCGCTGCTACCCCCTCTTGGTACCGTCCGTCACCGCGCCCCCACCTCGCCCCCGTCCCCCGCCTCCCAGCCCCTTTGGTACGGCCCGCCCCGCGCTGCCGCCCCGCCCCGCCCCGCCCAGCAGGGGGCGCCGAGGGCGGTGCCCACCCCGGGCCGGGGCGACACCGCGGCCGCACTTCCGGTTGGCGGCGGCGGCGGTTGGAGCGGGGCCGGGGCTGGGGGCAGCGGGGCCGGGGGGAGTTGGGCCGGGCCGGGCCGGGCCGCGATGGCGCTGGACGTGCGGCGCCTGGAGGCGCTGAGCCTGGAGGAGCTCAGCGCGCTGCTGGACGACGAGGAGCAGCTCCAGGACATGGCCCGAGAGATGGAAGAGGTGAGCGGCGTCCGCGCAGCCCCGCTCAGCCCCGCGCCCGGGCCGCGGCCTCTGCTCGAGCCGCCACTCTCCCCCCCCCCGCTGCGCCTCAGCCCTCCGGGACTCTGCCCGCGGAGCCTCGGGACTCGCTGTCCCGCCGCCCTCGTTGCCCTTTGGGGGGTGTTGGTGACCGCCCGCCCCCGGCGCAGGTGACCCGTGCTCCCGGCCCTCCTCGGCGGTCACGGCCCCGCCATGGAGTGGCCGGTGAATAAGGAGCCCCTGTGCTGCGGGAAGCCCTGCCTGTCCCTCCCCCCCCCCCCTCTTCCCCGGGGCTTTTTTTTGGGGGCCCCGGGGGGGGGGGGGGGGGGGGGGGGGTCGGGTGTCTGTGCCCGGGCCCTTCTGCCGAGCGCTGGGTGCCGGGGGAGGGGGGCTGAGGGCTCCCCGGGCTGGAAACGCTCGGTTTGTACTAAATTAGGAGACACGGACGGACCGGAGGTGGGATCAGTTTTTCCATTAATACAGCCCTTGTTTTGTGCCTTGGCCACGCTGAAGGATTTTGTCAGGGTGAAGTCGGTCCTATTTGTGGTCTCGATCTCGGCGTAACTTTAATTCAAAGCAATATGAAAGAGATTTCTGTGTGCCCGAGTTGGTATGCTGGGTGCAGGGAGGGCTGTCAGGCTCCCTGCTCCTTGTTTGGCCTCTTTGAATTGGCTTTGTCAGTGTATCAGACTCCAGACCGTGCTTTTGGATCTGTGCTTATTAAAACAAAATAGGAGCCTGTTTTCTTCCCGCTGCTGCGGTTGTCTTTTACTGGTTTTTCTATACACTAGTAGACAATGTGGTACAGTTCTGATACGAGACTCTTCCTGGCTTGTTTGACCACGGATGTGCCTGAAAGATTCTTAACTGTGCAGTCAGCTGACAACAAAAAAGATGAAACTATTTGCATGAAAACTTTTAAAAGAAAGCAACGTGCTTTTCTTCTCAGGGTTGTGGATTTATTGATTTGGTGGTGGTGGTTTTTCTTTTTTAATAAGAGAATAAAAGCCCCTGGAGGGGTGGGGAAAGTGACAATATATTCTTGAGAAAGAAGCTTAGTTTATTAACTAAAATCAATTGTAATTACTTTCCCTCAAACTAAGATTCCTGCTCCTTTTGGTTCTTCCAAGGAAATTGTTCTGGATCACCTCAAACCAAATTGATAAAATATTCCAGCTGAAGAGACCCCACTGAAGGTTGAGGCCAAGGTAATAAGGTGTCCTAGGGAATTTATTTGATGCGTGATGCAGCAGTTTGTATTTTTAACTTTTGTGTAATGAGTTTATATTTTGGGAGCTTAAACCTCTGAAGGAACAGATACTGCAGTGATGAGTAAAACATGCAGAGATCTTAGAGGCACGGTGCTTTACTGGGGGGCAGAAGCTCCCTTCTGTATAAAACCTGACTATTTAAGGAAACTCAGTGGGTTATAACATGCCTAACTTTGCACAGATATAAATGGGTGCAGTGTTGCTGATTTCAGTGTGACCTCTGACAAGGAACATGAGCAGAAGGCGTGGCTCAGTGGGCTCTTTATTAATTATTTGTCAATACACGCTTAAGACTGTAGGTCAGAAGTGACAGAAAACCTCATGACCTTGGGAGAAAAGATCCTCTCTCACCGCAGAACTAGACCAGAGTCTCAGTTTGACCCTCTGGTTTTCCTCTTTCGTTGGCAATAGGAGGCTTTTGAATTGTGAAGTCCTCTGGGGCCTGAGGGAATATTCTGTGGTGTTTGGAAAGTGTGTCTAGGTTTGAAGGTATCCAGGCTGTGTGGAAATAGGGCTCTGCTGCTGCCTGGTATAATCCTCTTTTGTCGTGTGCAGAGGCTTTCGGTAGAGTCTGTTCAACATTTACCCACCTTGGGAGGACCCTTGTTTGGGTCTTGCCTCCACCAGACTCTTCAGTGACTCAGTTTGTGCTACTGGATCCTGAGTTTTCCCAGTGAAGTGTGTGTCAGGAAGAGGTAGAGAGGGAAATCCTGAGCATGAAGGAGGAGGAGCCTTGGTGACCTCACTGCTACTTGTGTAGGTATTCAGTTGTTCCTTGTCGCGTTATTCCAAACCCGTTAGATTGGTAATTCCATCGTGGCATGCCAATTAAATCAAGGTTCTTGAGTCACTTCCCTGAGATCATCTGTATTTTCAGTGGCAAAGTTGGCTGAAGCTGATTATTGAAATTGGAGAAAACAAAAACCACCTTTATTCTCCGTGTTTCAAGGGAAGCCCAGCTCGAAGCCCAGTGTTCTGCTCACAAAGAGGAGGATTTGGAAAACCACTTAGCTTCCTTGCTAATAGCTAAAAATAGGCACTTTCCAGCCTTACAGGGAATGTATTCCTTCCCGTGCAGCACTTGAGCAGGATTTGTGCTTGTCACGGTTGGGTGCATATTGATATCTGTGTGTGCACTCGCACGCACATCCCTACTTCACTGGGGTAACGTGTGTGTAACAGTGTCCTTCACCCTGCATCCCCAGGTACGTGAAAATGTGGCTTCAGACAGCTAAGCTGCTGCTTTTTCTGCCTGTAAGGTTGTTTTTGAAGCCTCTGGGCTTTTAGTGCTTGAACAACGAACATCTTGTCTGATAGAAAGAGGAAGGAAGCCAGTTGTCTGGTACTCCTAGTCTTTTAAAATCGAGGAGTGGTTATTTTTATAGTCACGGAGGTTGCTCTCTGGAGTGCATCTACACTATTCATCTTCATGAAATAAAAGGGCTTTGCTTATACAAGTCAGTCTCAGTGTGATAACTCTAAATGACACAGATGAGGGAATTCATCACCTGGCACTGGTGGTAGCTCGATGAATTTCTCCTGCGAAAATGAGTTTTCTTTTTATCTACTGGAACATCACTTTCACTTAGTAACGGTGCAGCTCTGTGTGACTGGCTGCTGAGGTTCTACTGCCAAAGATTATTTGCTTTTCGAGACCGTAATTATATGAACTCGAGAAGTCAGAAATGTGTTGCCTTCCTCTCACCCCAGGATTTCAGAGCACACTGGCAGGATTTTGAGCACGGTCCTTTTCTCAAAAGCCCTTTGAAAAGGTCGGGCAGTGCAGAAAGTCCCAGCTAGAACTATGAGAACGCACGCCTGGATTTCTTGGATTCCCACTCCTGTCCTAAAACCACATTGTGCGAGTGGTTATGTTCTTGTTTGCCAAACATGAAATTTAGTTCTGAAGTTAGGAATTAGGCTTGGTCACAACCATAGATTTTTCTCTTCCAGCTAAGCACCAAATGAGTAACCCGCTCGTGTGTGATGAGCGTGAATTGCAGCTCTGGGTGTCTCTCTCCTCTGCAGTAAACGTGTGGGAATTGCAACTTTTATTCTGTTATTTTTAAAGCTTGTACTTAAGGAATCGGAAGACCTAAGTTTAGCAAATCTAATTACTTTAGAATATGTATTAATATTTATTAGCAAACAGATGTTACCGGAG
The DNA here is from genome assembly GCA_025345505.1 of Todiramphus chloris collaris. Classification (NCBI taxonomy): domain Eukaryota; kingdom Metazoa; phylum Chordata; class Aves; order Coraciiformes; family Alcedinidae; genus Todiramphus; species Todiramphus chloris. The sequence continues at coordinate 3,461,128 of JANVCC010000060.1, read as the reverse complement.
ACTGTATCCACCAGTACTTGATGAAAATCACTCTTAAATCCTCTTCTGTAACAGAAGTCTCTCTTCTCCTACTCTGCACCTGTCAGCTCCTGTTTCAGGGGTTCATTTGACACTCCCAATGGGCATCGTTACACTTCCGCAGCGTGACTGTGGATTTTATTCCTCATTTACAACTTGTGTAAGCAAAACAGAGAGTGTGGGAATGATAAAGGCTAGAGCAAGACCAGAAAAACCTAAAACTCATGTGGACGTGTGCCACATATAAAGCCATTGAAGCGGTGCCACAGAAAACTTTATTTATAGCTCCTTAAGAGATTTTTTTCTTGAAAGTACCAAGAGACTTACTTGCCACGATGGTTACCAAAGCAAGCTTGTAATTATAGCAGTGCTTGATGGACTTTGTGGGTTGTTGGGATCTCAGCCTCCCGAGACTGCATCTCAGGAGGCATCTGGTCTGGAATCTTTCTTCTGGGAACGTGCTTTTTGGAGGAACAGAAGCAATGCTTCTCAGAGACGTTTTGCACCAATAACTCCTGCTGTAAAACATTAGTCTCAAGTAAATGATAAGCAGTAAAATGTTGCTAAGCTAGGACTGGCTTCCGTTTTAACTCTAGCCAGCATTTTCCTTCCTTTTTTTATCAGTGGGCTGAAACGAAGCTGCAGTGGCTGAAAGCGGCAGAATCTCAACTCCCAAAGCAGTTGTGGTGCCCGTTCTTGGAAGTGCTTATTAAACAAATCCTTGTGTAAAATTACTCAAATCATTTCTTTTTAAGCACCTTTACGTTTCTAAGTGCCGTGTGAATCACAACTTTTCTCCTTAATAACCTCTGCGTGCCCACGGCTTCGTTTTCTTGCAGCGCGCGCGCAATTAGGTTTGAGTGGTCTACTCAGTGGCGAGCAATCCTTCTGCCATGAAAATCCTTTTATAAGCAGCTCAGTATCGTCGCCCCATTTGTCCCGTTCAGAATTCATAGCGAGAGCTTAGCAGTTAAAAAAAGACAAAGCATATGTTCTCCTCAATATTGTCCTGCCTCGTTACGTCTCGTGAGTTCCGACTGGTGTTTCTCATCGGTTTTCAGATTAATGTTTCCTGCCTGTTGAAGTGCTCGTGACCTCAATCGTCTGCTTGGCAGTTCTGGAGTCACAGGCTGCTGGCTTCTTGCTCCGAACTTCATTTTTTTTTCCTTGCACTTCCAGCAGGCAGGTGAACACCTCGATGCAGGAGCAGTTCCCTGCTAACAGGGCGTTTTTATCGCACAGCTCATCTTGACAACAAAACAACTTGGGTTGGATTTATTCCTCGCTCGGCCATTGTCCTGTGCTTCGTGGGAAGCTGTGAATGGATGCTGAAAGCAGGCTTTGTGTCACCCTGATAATCTTAATAGACTTGTCACGCTCTGCTGTGTCTTTGACCCCTGGATGATTTTACAACTGGGTTGCTCAGGTTTTGGGGTTTTTTTCTACATTAATCAGTGGGTTTAGAAAGATTTTCTATAGGCCTTTTCTAGGCTAACTTCACAGTGCTTGCTTTTCGGATTCCTTGAATTAACTTCTAAATGCAGCGGAACAGTTGCAGAAAAGTTTATTATGTGGAGCCTAACGTCAGTGCCAGGGATTATTCTGCTTGGTAAAATCGTGACCGCGTTCACGTTGCGTTGCTTTGGGATCCGATCAGTTCTGTTTGTTGTGAAATAGGATTCAGTCATTCCGCAGACTTCAGACTCTTAACTGTCCTGAACAGGTGGATGAATCCTCCCCAACTCCTCCTGAAGTTTCATTAAACATCGTTCTGAAGTCTTACTTTCTATTCGAGGAACTGCTTTTTCCCATGGTTTTTGAGTAAGGTTCGGTTTGAGTTCCTCACCAGGTCAAGTGTCCGTTTTTAACAGAGACTTGACACAAACTACTGCAGGAAGTGAAGACTTCAGGAGTGACACTTGAGCATTAAATGTCAATCATGGTCTTTGTTCGACTTCTGCAGAAAAAAAAGTGCCCTTAGAAGTGCTGTAACATGGGAAAAACTAAGTCATTAAGTCTTGGGTAATTTCAAGCACTGTAACTGAAAAGTGCCGTTACAAATAGCTTAATTTTTTCAGTTGTAAAACAAGCAGTATCAAGACTTTTGCTTAAGTTTAGACTAGTCTGTAATTGCTAGATATCAGATGCCAAGGGCAGGAAAGGATGTCACTCTGCATTTGGTGTATGTAGGTCATAAGAGCAACTTTTTTTTTTTTCCTCTTATTTTTACAAGTCAAGTACATCATTTCATGCTGGTTTTTTTTTTCATCTTTACACATTTGAAATTACTTTCAAGTAAAATTACTCAGAAAATCATTGGAGAAAGTTAGGCTTTTGCTTCCTTCTTCCCCTCCCTGTCGAGGCATCTTGTGATACTTGAGGCAGGAGAGTTACCTTAAAAGTAGCATTTAAAAAAACCACAAAAGCCTCATCTGACTTAAGCTTCTTCTGTTATTCTCTCTGTTTACCTGGAGTTCATCCTTCTCCTCTTTATTATATCTGATTTCAGCAGAAGGTTCCTGGGCTTTGATAGCTGTGTGGAGTTGTGTCCACTGGCTTTTTTCTCCCCGGAGGAAACGTCCATGGTCTTCTATCCGAAGAAAGATCAAAGTTCACTCATAAAACTGGTCTTCCCAGACTGGCTGCACAACTGCTTTGCAATGAGAATATCAGCAGGGAAATTACAGTCACCAGATCACACCGAAGTCGCTCGCAGGAAGTAGTTTGCTCATTAAAGTGGTGAAAGAGGAGAGGCATCGGGAACCGTGACTCTCTTTGCACGCAATCTTCTTTGGCTGGCAGTTCAGAGGACAGGCAGTTACCAAGGCTTGCATCGTGGCAGGTGATTTGGGAAGAAGCTGGATGCCAGTAATTAAGCTGTTAAATCATGTGTATTTTAGTTCCTCTCATCATAGTTAGGGGAAAAACAATGTAAATTAGGGGGACTTGGGCGTTGTGAAAGCAACAGTCTGAACGGCATCGGGTCATATGAGAAGAAACAAATGGAAGCAGCCAGTTTCACTTCAATTCATTTGCATTGGATTCAAAAGTGAGCAAGATTTTTTCTTTTTCTTCCTGGAAAGGATTCAAGTTGAACACGGGCATAGGGCTGCTTGTTTGGGCTTGAGGTGAGAATCTCGAGAAGACAAAACTGTATCGCAAGCACGGCTTCTGATTTTCACAGTTTGGGATATAATTTTATTTTTATTGATGTAGAATTTAGGACTCAGCATTATCCTTGACTTGATTTATTATTTTTTCTTTTTCTCTTTTCTTTTTTTTTAATGTGGCTTATCAAGAGCAGGGTAAAACTTGGGAGAGCAATATTTGGAGACAAAGATGTGTTTCACATTGAGCCAGTTTTGAATTCAGCAGATTAAAGTAGTCTGTAAATATGTCAAGAGGAAGTAATTGCTTTCAAAGGCACAATAGCTATGCTTGGAAGAAGATTTTTACCTGATGCACCCAGTTTTGTGCTCAGACTGCCAGTAACCATGTGCATTCTGATCACTGCTGAGGTGTGACTTCTGTATCCACCCAGCAGAGTGAAAGGAAGAAAGCACGAGGTGTTTGCATAGAATGGAGTGCAGCTGTCTGTCAGCAAGACCTGTTGGAGCTGAAGGGTGCTGCTGGGGGCTAGAAAGGGCATCTTAATGTAGGAGGACACAGAAAACGTGCCCCACCTTTCGCTGCTTTTGAAGGCAGCTTAATGGAATCGGTCTCTTGCGCCACGGGAAAACTATCCCACTTGTTGATTCAGACAGAAATCCTGAAATCAAATCCCATTTTGGTTTTTTTTTCCCCCCTTTGATGTCTGAAAACTTTAATGAATCAAATGTGGCATCCAGGGCAGACTTCCCCAACCACTCAGCTTTCCCAAAGCTCCTGAAGACTCTGGATAGAATCACGTGCGTGTGTGTCTGGGAGAGAACTCGGAATCTTGCCGAATCATGGCTTTGTGAGAGCTGTCATTTGTTCTTTAGCACCAATGTCTTCAGGCTAGGGTACGTTCAGCAGAAGGATTGAACTGAAAAACAAGCCTTTGGCATTAATCCAGGGTTGATTTAACATACTTGGGGAAGAATATTCTGGAGAAGGAACAGTATTGATGCAGTCTGTGGTTTTTTAATAAGATAAGAGATGACATTCCTCTGCAGCCTTATTGCATCTTACTCCTGGGATTCAGAGATTTATTTTTAAGAGCAACTGTTGTTTCTTCTGTCAACTTTCATCATGAGGGAATAGTAAGGGCGGTGTGTGAGGTGTTCTGTGTTCAATAATGAGTAAAAATTCATACAAAGCACCTTCAGACAGCAGGAAGGGAATGGAGAAATCCCATCTCTCAAAGCCATGACAGGTCAGACCTCGCAGAAATTCCTGACAAGAATTAGAAGAAACTTGGGTGGCATGAACTGCACTTCTCTGTCACTGAGCAGAAATGTCTAAGTGAGTGCCCAGAGACTGGTTTCTCCACAGCTAAGTATTTCATTACAGAAAAATAATATTATTATTTATTATTATTCTTGTTTGTAGTAGTAGTAGTATGGTGAAATTAGTTGCAGGTCCAATACCATAGCACTAATTACTACAGAGAGTTTATTTAGGAGGTTTGAAATTCTCACATCATCCATATAACCCTTAGTCTTGCTTAATATTTTCCCTGTCATTTCACACACTTTTTTAAATTATTTTTTTAATTCCCAGGCCCAGAATGTTCAGCACAGCAAGGACATGACTCTTGCCAGCAACCGCAGCCTGGCAGAAGGCAATCTTTTGTACCAGCCAAAGTTGGAGTCATTGAAATCAAATCTGACTGAAAAATACCAAGAGCTGCAAGTTCTTTTTGAAGCGTATCAGATAAAGAAGACAAAACTAGGTAACATTTTCTGCTGACAGTTGTGATTTGCTGTTTTCTAAGTGAATGCAAATGTGTTGCATGTTTTTGGTTTGGTTTTTGGTGTCTGTTTTTTAGCTGTGGGAATTTGGGTACAAAATGAAATGTCATTCTCGTGTAGTTCAGAAATAGATTGTGCTTCTAGTGATTTATTAAATGTCTGTTATGCCTAGTAACAGATACTGTGGATTCTTTTTATTACCTGCTGTTGACCTGCTCTTTAAATGGTCAAATTCATTTACCTTGCTAAAAAGCAAAACATTAACTTGAATTTTCAGCGACTAATCGTAAATCACATGGAAAACTGCATTTAATGTTCTTGTTTCATACTGAATGATTAAGTATTGTACGTCTGATACTGCACTTTATCTTTCAGTCCTATAATATATATATATATAAAGATATCATTGTAATTAAATTCCAATTTGCAGCACTCTGACAGTATTCCTAAACCACTTAAGATATTTTCTTACTGTAGATCCTCCTGTCTGGAACAACGGAGTGTGCTGGTTGTACATAGAAATTTTTAGGCTTGCTGAGGGCCATATAGCTTCTGTTAGAAGTCACTCGGAGCCAGCTGTCATTTACTGGTCTTTCTGTGCCATTCCAGACAGACAATCCAGTAACGCTTCACTGGAGACGCTGCTCGCGCTGCTTCAGACAGAGGGGGCTAAGATTGAAGAAGACACGGAGGTAATGACTGTGCCCTTCAATCCTGCTTCCTACACCCAGTGTTGAATGTGTGACAGACTAAAGGGCTGGTTTAAAGAATACAGCCTGGTCTCTGCTTTTAACTTCCATTTAGTTTCAGTGAAATTTTTTCTTTTTTTTTTTATGTGAGTGATTTTTTACTCTTCACGTCTTTGGGGTTCAAGAGGAAACATTCTCCTTTCTAGAAAAGAAAGCCACACCCTCTTGGTTCCTTGGCATTGCCTTCAAACTCATAGAGTATAAATATGGAATATTTTTTTAAATGGCGTTTGCCTGGTGTATAAAATCACAGAATTGTCAGGGCTGAAGGGACCTTAAAGATCATGTAGTTCAACTCCCCTGCCAGGGGCAGGCATACCTCCCACTAGATAGGTTCCTCAGAGCCCCATCTGGACTCAACGATCTTCAGAGGTCCCTTCCAACCCCAAACATTCTGTGATATCAGGGGGAAAAAAAATTCGCTTACTGGCCTCGAGTTGTGGTCACAAAAAGACATTCCCAGGCCAAGCTGAATTTTGTGGTTATGTTTATGGTCACCTCTCTTAATTATTAAACATCACTCACCCAAAGCCCCAAGTAAGCATATTAAACCTGGCTTAGCAATAGTCTGCCTCTCTGTACTGCGTCTTGCAGGGTTCTCGTTGCTTCTGTTGGCATTGCAAGCAGTACTAAGCTGGAATTCAGCTTAGCTGGCAATCTGGAAAGCTCTTGAGCTTGATTCATCACCATCTTAGATGATCAGGAGAATGTTCAGAGCTAGATTCAGATGTTCTTACTGCTGTTGCTTCAGTGCAAATTTAAGGAAAAATGGTATTTAATTCTTAGTAGTAACTAAGCCAAAATTCTGCTCGGAATTCTTAATGTGCCAGTCATCTTCCATATGCAAGCTGGAAAATCACAGGCAGAAGGATGCTATTTTTAGGATGTAAGCCATTTAGATTCTCTTGCAGTACGCTGTTTTCTGAGAGGTTGTTCCCTGTTTGACAGAATATGGCAGAAAAATTTCTCGATGGCGAAATAGCGCTGGATTCCTTCATCGATGAGTACCAGAGCAAGCGTAAGCTGGCTCACCTGCGCCGCGTGAAGATCGAGAAGCTCCAAGAAATGGTGCTGAAGGGACAGAGACTTCCACAGGTTCAGCCACAGGCTCAGCCCAGAGCACCTGAGACAACACCAGCACCTCAAGATTCCTATGCTTCGGATGCAAACACACCTCCCTCCGTCGTGCCCCGACGGATCCCACCACCCCCTCCACCGGCTTCGGTCCCAGCAGGACGCTTCCCTACTCCTTTTACAGCAGCCATGAGTTCAGGACCAGCTCTTTCTTATCCAGGTGCTCCGTATCCTCCTCTCCCTCCTCGCCCAGGAGTTCAGTCTGGAAGTCCAATGCCCCAGCCAGGATACCCATCTCAGTTCGTACCACAGTATCCTCCAGCTCTTCCCCAAAGACCACCTCGCCTTCCACCACATCCTGGCTTTATCCTCCAGTGAATATTTTGGTGCGCCTAACTTACGAATTGGTGCTTCTCTTTCCTTTCTCTCCCCATCAGAGACTTAACAGAGGCGATGGAAAGCCTCTGTTTTTTTTGCACAGTGGAGTACAAAATTGGAGCTGCGGCACAGAGGTTTGCAGTTGCGTTTGGTAAATGTGATTGTTTTTGTTTTCAGACATCAGCGACAATAAGATTTTTCTAGGAAGGTGATAAGGTCTAAATTTTGTAAATCCCACCAGATCCTGAAACAACAGACAGTGGATTTCCTGGCATTACGAATCGAATCGCGCTCTGAATTCTTTAGTAACGGTAAATCAGCATCCTCTTCTATCCACTTTGCAGCTGGATGGATGTGTGGCAAACCGGGAGCTGGTTGTCTCTCTAAAGAATTCTTTTATCAGTGCCAGTGTTTGGATAATAACAACTCTATCTGAATACTGGGCAGAGAGTGGCAGTGAACCACATTGGCATCCCTCGCCTGCGCCCAGGCAGTTGTGGCCAGGTGCGTGTTTTCGGAGCTCACTGAGCTGAAACTCTTGTCAGAAAACCTTGTCTGGTTTTTAGTGAAAGTAACAAGAGTTTAATTTCTACATTTCAGTCGTTACCTTCGCTTTTTTATAATAATGGGCCCTTCCCACTCCTTAATAGCTTGAGAGCCTGAAAGTCCTGGTCTCTTGAAATAAAACTAAACTGTTTGTAGAGCCAGTTTAGAGTTTTATAGAAATTTTACTGGGCATTTTTATTTCCTGGCCTAATAAGGCTCTTTCTTAACAGTTGTTTTGTTTGGGTTTTTTTTTTTTTTTTTCACACCTTGGATACAGAAGTGATTTTTCTACACAGGTGCTTAGCTTTTGATATCATGTGATTCCAGGAATCTAGGCAGGGTGTTTTCTTAATCAAATACTGGGGTTTTTACAGCATGTAATTGCCCGCTTGAAGCTCTGCAATTTCATTTTATCCCTTAAACTCAGTCTCTCACCTGGCAGAACTAAATTTTACCTACCCCATTTCCTTTAGTTTGGGCACGTCTGTCTATCTGCAAGTTGCAGTTAACATTTCTCTGCAAGCAGGCAAAACAGAAAAGCCTTTTTGCACTCCGTGGTGGCTGATTGCATCTTACATAATCCATTCCTGAGTTGCTGCTGGAGGGGGAGGCTTTTCAGGGGAGCTCACATTTCACTCTCGATGTGAGCTTGAAGCCTAAGGTAAAGCCTGATATTTTAATCTGGCTTTGGGGGAGGCAAATCTTGTTCCTTGCGCAGGACACGTCCGTGAAGTTGTTACCAATTTCTCACGTCCACAAACAGCTTTCAACTAATTCATGGTAATTTAAGAATGTCTCGGTGCAGAATCTGACGTTGCCCCTGCGTTGTTCCAAAACGTTTTCATACCGTTGTCCTGGAGTGCACTGCATTGTTTGGAAGTCAGAAACAGAATCGGTCAAAATAGAGTATCTATTTTATTTTGTTTTCCTTTACGTAAGGCCCTTGACTGTCCCGTAATCATTTCCTCTGGAGTGTAGTGGTTGCTAGCAAATACTAATCTGAAATTATGCTCATAACAGGAAGCTCTCTAGTCTGAAAATACGGTTATTGGGCTTGTTTTGCCTCATGAAGACAAAGGGCAGAAGGTTGGTCAGTGTTATTTGCATCTGAACCAATTCCCCAGTGTAAGCCTGGAAAGTTTCTGTAGATGGAGGGGATTTTGTGAAGCATTGGATTTGTTTGCAAAGTGTGGGGTTTTTTCTGTAGCCTAGCGATGGTACAGGATGTCGTTAGTTTTGTTTGGGAATTTTGTTCTTTTTTTTTAATACTGTAATATCTTTTCTTGGTATTATTTTCTCTCTGAAGCTTCGTACAGTTAATTATGACTCGTTGCAAAGTAATTTTGCTGTGCTATTAGTGCTGGTATTTGGATGGCAACGGTTGTATCGTCAGTCCGCGTAGAAATGATTTGTGTCCTGGGAAGAATTAGAGTGGGGCTGCCAGGGTGGTGACTGAGCACAGAAACTCCTACTTTGAGCCTGCTACACAAAAACCCTTAAAACACTCAAATCAGTTTTGCTACCACGTAATAAAACCAACCAGGTATTCGTGACACTTACCAAGTGCCAACTCTTTTTTCCGAGGGTTGAAAATCCTCAGAGGTGATGGAGGTGATAGGTAAGTGTATTGTGGATTTGCACTGCGTTTTCTCTATCTAACTTTATTGGTGTTAGTAGTCCAAAAATATTTTTACTACTCGTGAAAATTTTCTGTCTTTTGGTAACTTTTGTGATAACGTGACCTTTCAGGGATACTTTCTCTAGAAAACAAAACTCTCCTGCAAACTAAATGCAGACAAAGCTAATGCAATTAGGGTTTTTTTTCCTGTCTGAAAGCAAAACAATGCATTCGTGCATATGCATGTGGCTGATGTGCCTTAGGATCACTACTTGTGATTGTAAAAGTAGGAGATTAGCGTTTTTGTCATTGCTTAACTCAAATTCAAGGGCTCTCCAAGAGCACTTTCTTTTAAAAGAAAGTTGAAAAACTCACCCTCGGACTTCAGAAAAAAAACAAACCAAACCCAACAGAGGCTGTTACCTGCTATTTGTAAGCTTACAGTTGCCTTCACGATGGATTAAATTGGAACCTGGTGTAATTAATGTGATGTTTCAGTTACAGCAGTCTCGTAACTGAAATCCAGCTGCTCATGGGAAATGTTCTGCCATTAATTGTGTGTGTGTGCGCGCACAAACTGTAAATATATACTTGACTGCTGGTGATGTTTAAAGGAGAGGAGAAAAACAAAAAATGACTGTGGAAAGCTGTCTAAATCCTTTCAGAAACGAACATTAAACACTAACCTGAACGAGTTGGGCAAGAGAGGCGTGGGGGCTTTGGACCTGTTGGCCCTCAGACAGCTTCTCGTGTTACAGCAAATAAATAAATTCTGCTATGGGTAGGATGTTTAGAATCATACTAATTTGCACTGTTTCTAAGATAGTGAGATTAAAATGCCATAGGCAAGCTGAGAGTTGAGATGGGGTGGCTCAGTATGCTTGCCAAAATATATATATATATATATATATTATAATGTTGTCTTGAGGATATTTCATGTCTGCTGCAAATAGCATATACTTCCCCAAAGCAATTGGAGTGGAGAGGAATCTGAGCTATGATGTGTAACACAGAAGAATCTGAGCTATGAAGTGTAACATGGCTTTAGAGTGTTGGTAGCATCACAAATGCTCTCTTTGGATGGCAGTACCTTTGCCAGTCTCTTGAATGCAGCTTTGTAAGTTAACGACTAACGCGATTGTCTGTGGTTGGGGTGTTTGCTGGTCAGCACTGAACGGCTCCAACTCAAGGGTGAGTTTGACTGCACTTCAGTGCTGTCTCCGAGAGGAAGGGGAGTCAGTTGTTCTAGCACAGCCGCTCCACACAGGTCACCTTTGGACCAGTGACCCTGGAGGGACTATAGAGAATATAAGCTTTCATGTGATGCCAGGAGGCAGAGCCCTGGGCACAGTCATGGGTGATGGTTACGTTTAGTGCCCCAACTTCCACAACCTCAGTCTCGACCTCTTTTAGGACTTCTCTGCCCTCTCAAACTGGAATAATGACTTAGATAACAGAGCTCATCACAATTCTTTTAGCCTGAATACAGAGCTACTCGGCAAACCTTGAGTTCAGGAGTCATCCTGCAACCTGAACAGTTCTTCTCTGTAATCCTGGACAGTCTAACAAAGGGGCAGTTTATACGCCTAGCAAGTTGTGAAACGTACAGTGGATTTGTTTGCATAATAAGTCTTTCTGTAATCTACTGTGGTCTGATTTTAAATAAAATAGCATATCTCTCTTGGTGCCGTGTTCCTGTTGTGGCTTCATTTCATCGCAGTGGGGTTAGGCTAAATGGTTTTCATATACTCATGGTGGCTTTTCTGTAACGACATAAAACCAGCTGTAGGTGAATGCAACACTCAAATTTTCAAGAAAATAACTTTGGATTATTCATGGCAAACCTGTTGGCCATGTTTTTAATGACTGGATCCACTGAGTCCGTTTTGTATGTAGCTGGTCCAGGGTTAGTTGTACTCGGGATGGATTCTGCACGTTGGAATCATGGCAGTGAGGCAGGTGGGTTGTCTTGCCAGGGAGAATCCCTTCCCTTTTGTTTTAGTTTCCTACGATTAGCTGGAATAGTGTAAGTGTTCAGAATCTTCACCTGGAAAAACATCCCTTTCGTTTGTTAGAAGAGGAAGAACTTAGATTTCAGCCAAGACAAGCGTGCAGAAATGAGTCGACCGCAGTTGCTTAGGAATATGAGTCAGAGGGCAGGAAAAGACCTGATGTGATACCTGTCACAGGAATAGCAGCGTGAAATAGAGATCCTACTGCAGAATAACTGATGATATATGGAAGAAAAATCCCTTTTTTAGCTCTTCCTTGGTACATCTCATTTGTGTTGGCTACGGAGGTTTGCTAAGCTGCTGGTGGTGCAGAAATGGGAAGGTACGGATGAGAGCTTGCTGTGCTGACTCAGTGCAGGTGGGTGAGGGAAGGGGCTGGTGTTACATAAAAGCTGCAGTTCTTCAACTTGGCTCTTCCAGAAGGTGCCACAACACCCCGTGTTTCGCATCTTGAAGAAGGTGCTTGTTCAGATGGCCCTTCCCTGGGTCTCGTGTGCACCAGGAGATGGTTGTGGAGAGGTGGCCTGGTACAGGCAGACCTCTCCAGGCAGGGGACATGCAGCTGTGTCAGGGCTAACAAAAAGCACAAAGTGAAGTCCAAACAGCAAGTGATGCGTTAGCGAACCTCTGGCAGGGTTTCGCGTGGTCTTGGCTTGTCCCTGCTCTTTGGAAGCCTTGCAAGCCCACACAGGTCCTTCAGTACCACTTGTTCTGTAATTTGAGTCTTCTGCTGGTTGTACGTTAATCAACCCTGATCCAAGCCTTGCACAATCTGTTCGCCTCTCCTGAGTCACTAGAAACACCACACGTGTTGCTTTTGAGTTCTGCTGGAGAGATTTTAGTCTCAGCTGAAGGTTCAGAGAAGCTGCATTGAGACTCTTGTGTCCCTGCTGACATCTTGTCCCTAAAGCAGGCTCCCCATGGGCAGCCTCTGGTGGGCTCTCAACCTCACCTGAAGCCAAATCTACAGTTTTCTCCCTACCCTCTACTAGAAAGAAGACTTTCTAGTGCCTACTTTGACCCCTGGATGCTGCTGTAGTCTAAAGGCTGTGTTTTAGTACTACTTGTTACCTCCAGCCTGTTCCCAGGGTGCCTTTTCTACACTCTCTAGATGAGGAGTAGGAATTATTTCTTCTTTCAAAGCCAAAAGTGTTTCCTCTTACCACCCAAGCTACGTGCCCTTGACCTTGCACATCGTTCTAGCACCACTGCTCTAAAAAAAACCCAGCAACCTGACATGCAAGTGGGTGGCTGCTCTTCATGGCTTTACTTAAGAGCTCTTCAGAAGTTTGGGGTTTTTTTTTTTTTTTCACCTGATTTCTAGAGCATCTAACGGTGGTTTCTCTTCATCTGCTTGAGCTCAAGAGGATTTTTTTTCCTCCTGGTGCGCCGAGACGCTCGTGTTTTGCACACTTTGCTCTGGGTAGCGGTGCTGTTAGTGATCCTCAGCTGCCTCGTGCACTTGTGTGCAAACTGATTTGTGCTTACGGGTCATTTTGCTGCTGGAGGAGCCAGAGGGTGAGGAGAGGGAGGGCTTTGAGCACTGGCAAATATAAATTGTCCTGTACTGACCTCGGTGGAAGGTGAGCAGAGTGTGACGTTGCACAACTCGGTTATTTTCCATTGCTTTTGTTACAGGCTTTAAGTAAGATTTGTTCTCAGTAGCTCACCAAGTTAAAACATTTTCCTCTCTAATAATGATATTTAAACCTCATTAGCAAACTGGATCCTGGATGGCAGGACGTCTTGATGGAGTCTCAACATAACCCTTTGCATACACAGATTGCAGTTGTGATTTTTTTTTTTTTTTTTTTTTTGGTGTGTGTGTTGTTTTTTTCTTCATAGGCTACAAATGCTTCCCAATAAGAACAGGACTTAAGAATAAGCTTAGACTGGATAGGAAGATTAATTTTGATAGAAGATTTAGCACATAGGTTACACTGGAAGTGGCCATTGGAGCTTGGTTCATTTTTTTTCCTGATATTTTTTGAGGCTTTTTGTGGTGGCCAGGGTTGTTCTACCTCCAGTCTCTCCAAGCACCCATTTCAGTAAATAAATCACAGTGAAAGAGCAGTGGTGTTACCTGGGTTACATTCACCCACAGATTCAGGCTTAAAGCCACATTTTCTTCCCTTTATTTTTGAATTCTTTAAATCTAGCTGTGGCCAGACTCAGGGGAGTGAGGCTTTGCAAGTCAGCACGCTTGATAAATCAGTAGTTCCATTATGAAATGTAGTGGTGTGAGGGGTTAGGGTGACGTCAGCCTCCCAGCAAATATGTCTTTATCAGGGTCTATAAATAGCCCGTGAGGTATTGCAGAACATGCAGAACACTTCCTCCTACTGAAAGGTTCCTGAAAGAAACAAAACTCGGTACAGAGCTGGCCCGAGACCTTGTCATGGGATGTGACAGCAGCCACCCAACAGGCACGGCTGGGTAAACTTCTCCCTGTAAAGAAGAGGATGGCTGCAGCTTCAGGGAAAGGCTGAGAAGGATGTAAAGCTTCTGGTTGGAGATGAGCTCAGTGGCACAGAATGGTAGGGGTTGGAAGGGACCTCTGGAGGTCATTGAGTCACACCACCCCACCACCCCTCCCCTGCCAAGGCAGGTTCACCTAGAGAAGGTTGCACAGGAAAACATCCAGGTGAGTTTTTCACTGTCTCTAGAGACAATATATATATATGCTGTATGTATATATATATATATATATACACACACAGAGCTATAGGTCTATAGATAGATACAGGCCTACCACCAGACCCCCTCAGCAGCACAGAACCATGTCCCATCCCCATCCTACACACGCTGCTTCTGCTTCAGCCCCGGCCCCTCCCCACCACCAAGCTGACCAAGCACTGCAACGTATATTTTAAATATTGCTTCTTTAATAATCTACATCCTGGTAGTAGCTCCAAGGGATGACAGTGCTGACAGGATTTTTCTTCTCCTTCCATGTCTTTCCCCATCCTTAATTCCTTATTGCTGCAGACTTCTCTATCCCCTGGCTCCCGTCGGCCACGGGTAGATTTAATTCTATTTATCTTAAATAGAAAACAGAATGCAACGGATCCCTTGACATTGCTGTAGTAATAAAAAATAGAAAAGGGGGGGAAAAAAAAACCAAACCCCAAACAAACCACAAAAACAAAGAACCCAACAAACAACAAAGTTTGTATCCTTATTGCCAGTGTGTGCCAGTGACTGCTTTTCCCCTTCCGAAAGCCCTGCTCCTCGTGCCGGGTAAGGCTGACGACTCCCTCTCTGCTGAGGGCTGATCCCACGCTGAAAGGAAAGCTCAAAATTATTCCTCAGGCTGAAAAAGGGGAAATTTAAACACACCAAAAAGGAAAAAAACCAAATAAATGGTTGCAAGAAAAGCCCAACAGTCTCCTACTTCAAAACCAGTTCACAGTTCTTTGAAAGGGTCCGAGCAGTACAGTAGAGCTACATTTACTGATAACTAGTGCTGATAAAAGTTGTTAAAAAATAAAATAAAACGAAATTCAACCCAAATGAACCCCCATATTAAATTAAACCGGGAGAGCCGGCTGGCAGGCCAGGAGGAGGAGGAGGAAGAGGGCATCCCGCGCTGCGCGGGGAGCCGGCAGGGTGCCCTCGCTCTACAGAGAGGAATCAAGTGAAGAAAAAATAAAATTTAAAAAAAAACCAAAAAAAAAAGAAGTAATATTTTAAAAAGATCCAGTTTTCCAGGCTGGGCGGTGAGGAGCCCGCCGCGCACGAAGGCACAGCAGCGCGAAGGCAACGGGAGCTGGCGACGACTCGGCCAACCCCTGCTAGAAGTTCACCCTGGGAGGTGGGTACGAGCCGGGGTCGCGCTCGGGCTGAAAGGAGACGGGGGACAAAAGGCAAATGTCAGTCACTCGTGCCCGGCGAACAAGCCCCACCATCCGCACTGACCCCCCCAGCACCCGGGACCCTACCTCCCCGTGCCCGGGTTTTTGGGCCAAGGGGGGCTTCTTGAGGATGCCTCGTCTCGGAGCCGGCGCCGGCTTCGCTTCCCCGTCCTCGGCCGCGTCGTAGCCGCCGGCCAGGGCGTAGTGCTGCTTCCTCAGCTCGCCCAGGCGCACCCGCTCGCCCTCCAGACGCTTCTCCAGCTCCAGCACCTTCACCTGCACCCAAAGAGCCACCTTGGTCCCTATGCACCCTGGGGTGCCATCCCTGGCACTGCCAGCCCCAGCACTGGAGGGGCGGAAGAAGGGAGCCCCTCGGCTGCCTCGTGCGGGTCTGGGTCAGGACATGGGTCTGGGTCAGGACATCGGCCTGGCCCGGGGGTGGCAGCACCAAATCCACCCTCACGGCCATACCTGTGTTTCCATCTCTTCCTTCTTCAGCTTGATGAGGGACATGCCTGAAAAGTCCATGGTGTCTGTGGAGAAAAGCAGGGGGAGTCCTCACTGAGTGCACCCCTTGCAGAGGACTCTGACATACCAAAGTGAAGCCAGATGGGCACCTCGGGCTGTTTGCCAGGCCACAACGTGATTTGCTTGGGTTTTTTCTCCCTCACCAAAAAAAAACCAAACCCTCTCACCTTTCTCCTCGATCTGCTCTTGCCCTGACTTGGTGGAAGCCACCACATTGGCCGCCATCTCGTTGACGTTGCGCGAGCACTCCTGGAGCCGGGCGAGGTTCCTGCTGCTCTTCTCGGCCTTCACCTGCAAAGAGCACAGGGACAGCCATGTGGGTCCCCACCATGGCACCTCCACGGGGGTACTCGATGGCTCGGGGGAGCCCCTGGGCAGCCCTGTTCTGTGTTAGAGACACTCAGAACACCACGTCGTACCCGTCCTGGGGCGTGGAGACGAGGGGATGGAAAGGATGGGTGGACAGATGGACACGGTTGTTTTTGGTGATGCCATCAGAGCCTGACAAGGTGACCCCTGTGAGGCCCTTCAGCCCCAGGACACCAAACCAGCTCTGCTCCCACCTGAGCCAACTACGCATGGATATGCAGCATTGGTGCAGAGCTTTTTTAACCACGCTCGTCATGGTTAAAAGCATCTGCTGTAGAAAGCCAAAGGGTTCCTCCTCCCCGCACCCTGCACCCCTCTTTGCTCACTGAAATCTCTTCCCATTGCTTTTGGCCACACCAGCAGGGAAGGCGGTGAGGACCAAAGCCCACCCTTCCCAACGCCGGCTCCTGCAGGTGCTTGTTTAGGGTTTCTCGTTAGTTATTAACACCCTCTTTACACAATCACTTTGACAGGAGGAAGCCAGGAGGTTCTACACCTCTTCATCTCCTGCTCAGCGTGGGAGGCTGAACGCAGGGGAAGACACGGGGGTTAAAATCTTAAACTCGACTTGAGGACAGCAAGAGCTCCAGGAGGAGGGCGAGGGACTGGGCACGCACTGCTGCCTGGAACCACCCGGGGAACAAAATAATCACTTCAAACTCGACAAGCCCCTAGCAGAGGATCTTACTGGGATACCCACCTTGGAGGCAGCCACGAGCTGGGCCGTGCTGGCAGCGATCTCGTGGGAGCAGACGATCAGCTCCTCGTATTTGCCCGTGTGCAGGACAACTCTGTCTGCTGACTCCCTGCGGCACGGGCCAGAAGGGAGATCGTGTTAGAGGGACTGGCCACGGACTGCGGGGGAAGTGCAGGTTATTTCCCTCCAGCTCTACCCTTGGAAAGCAGCATCGGGTCTTCAGCCCGGCAGCTCTGCCTGTAATTATTTAAAGCTCTTTTACAAAGTAATTACTCAGAGCTCAGCTCCGTTAAGTTTTGGGTGGCTATGAAACACCGAGGAAGGCGGGATTCTTTCTGTAATGAAGTGGATGAGATTTTTAAAAGCTTTGTCCAAAAAAGCCCCCGTATTTCCTGCACTGGCCTGGGAATACCCTGCCCCAATCCCAATCTCCCCCTCCATGCCCATCTCAGCAGGAACTGGGACATGGAACTGGCAGCCCCTGTTTTGGTGACCATGTGGTTCGACCCAGGCTGCGATGGTCTGGAAGGAATTATCATAGACTCACAGAATGGTGGGGGTTGGAAGGGAATCTCTAGAGATCATCGAATCCAACCCTCCTGCCAGAGCAGGGCCACCCAGGGCAGCCCACACAGGAACAGATCCAGATGGGTTTGGAAAGTCTCTAGAGAAGGAGACTCCACAGCATCTCTGGGCAGCCTGGGACAGGTTCTGTCACCTTCAGAGTAAAGAAGTTCCTCCTCGTGTTGAGGTGGAACCTTCTGTGCTCAAGTTTATACCCATTGCTCCTTGTCCTATCGCTGGGCACTACAGAAAAGAGACTGGCCCCTTCCATTTGGCACCCACCCCTCAGACAGACATTAATAAGGTCCCCTTTTGGTCTTCTCAAGACTAAAGAGCCCCAGTTCCCTCCGTCTTTCTTCACAGGGGAGATGCTCTGTTAGCTCCGTGCAGAGTCAGCAGTGGGACAGTTTGGGCTATCGGGCAGTGGAGAAGCACGAGCCAGCCCCAGGAGCAGCACACGGAGCCATGCTTGGAGAAGACCCTCCCGCAGAGGCCGTGGGAGAGGTCCCAGGGTACCTACACGAGCTGCGTGGCTCCCCAGCCCACCGCCTTGGAGGCAGAGATCAGCCCTTCCGTCCAGCGCGAGTTCTTGGCATAAAACTCCTGAGTTGTTGCTGCCCCCTGTTGTTATCAGAATATTATGGACTGTATTAACTCCTTTGTAATGTACAACAGTATATACATCCATACAAGATATCCATCTAAAACATCCACATAAAACATCCGTATCGCTACAGAAACCCCTATGTGAAGCCAGAACCCTGAGGGATCAGCAGCATTTCTTCTGTCTGCTCTTACCAGCTGGTTTCAATACCTAGCAACAAAACCAGCTTTGGAGCCCCAAGCCTACCAGTTTGGGCTGAAAACACCCAAGTTTGGGCCATCATCTTTAGATGGACGAGGCTTTGCAAAGACCACGGAGATGCGTGTGGAGCGCACGGGGCCAAGCAGCCCATCTCCAGCGACCGAGGCCGCTGGAGCATCGCTACCACTGGAAAGCACAACTTTTAGCTGCTTTTTTTTCTGCAAATTGTGGGGAATTTTCCCCTCTTTCACATCAATAACGCAAGCGTAGGGCAGAACTTACCCGGCCACTTTCTACTATCTCCTTTTGTAGGTTGGTAGATGTCAATACAAGAAGTCTAATAGCCTGGAATGAAGAAAAACAAGGTTTTTAGGGGGTTTTATAGAGAAAAGGATTGGTGCTGTCAACGGTGGGAAGCTACAGGTCCACGCAGCTTTGGTGCCCCAGCGTTTCTGCAGCATACTGACCTTCATCAGGTCTGTGCAGGAGTTCAGAATCCTGGAGGGAAACAAAGAGAAAAACAAGAGAAAAGTTCAGCATCTGAGGCCACGTGCAGGGGAACAGACTTTGGCCTCTGTTAAAAACCGCTAGGTTTGTTTTCCAGCCTGCAGGTTACTTCTAAGCAGCCCACAAAGCAGCTCCCAGTCAGCTTAGATGAAGGTCCACCTTTCTAAGATGCAGCACGTGGGGCTTTGGAGCAGGGGACAGCCCGGCAGGGTATGGCCAGGGGACAGAAACCTGCCCACGCTTGTCACACACCAGACCTCCCAACTCACCGCTCGTTCACTTCGAGCTTAACGCCGGAGCTCTCGCTTCTGGCCTGGCTCATCATCTCCTGGTGGGAAACACGAGGGGAAGGGTTGGGCACCGCATGGCAAGCAGGAGGAGGGGGTAAAGATGGACATTTTGCTGCCCCCGAGGAACCAAAACATCCCATCACCTCTATCCGCCTGACAGCGTCCTCAATCGCCTCTGAAGTGGAGGCCATCTCCTTCTCAACCATGTCCCCCAGCTCTTCTTGCTTGATGTCTAAGCTCTTGGGCCTCAGATCCTGCCAGAGGAGGAGCAGCCGCCAGGAGTTTTCAGGCAGAGGGAGAGAAGGGAGGTTATTTGTAAGGAATGACACCAAACTCAGGTATTTGAGCTCTTCCCACACCCCCTAAATAAATGCACCTGCAGGAGCAAGTGTTGTGCAGAGCACAAGAGTGAAGGCACGTGGTGCCACCAACCTGCAGAAAACATGGCACAGGGACCTCAGGGGTAAGAAATGCCCCAAATCAAGGTGACAAATGCTGATCACAGGAACAGTTTTGTCAGGGCAGGGCTCCTGAGCTGACAGCCTTGGAACGAGCAGCGGTTTAAGGGGAAAGACTAACGGGGGTTTCACAAGAAGAGATCTCTGGGAGTCGGTTAGTTTTGTTCTGGAGGGGTTACTGGGCTGAAAAACTTCATCTGATCTGAGGGTCGCTGTCTCCGTGCACCACCAGGAAGGGTGAAGAGGGCTGAAGGAAACCTGGGGGTAGCAGGGACAAGCCACCCCAAAGTGCTGACTCCAACACAGGAGCTCCAGTTTCAGCTCTGGGCAACCGGGGAAGCCGTGGTTTGACTTTTTATTTTCTAAAAAGAATAGTTGTCCACGAGGACGCGGCCAGGAGGCTGCGAGCAAACATCCCCCCTCGACTAACGGAGGCAACGTCCTTCTGCATTAGCTCCCCACTTTGACTTTTCCTTTAGGAAATACCAGTGCCAGTAACTAACCCACTGGGGTAGTTGGGTGATGGGTGATGGGCTCCATCTCCTACCTGGGCCAGCTGCAGGACCCCCCGCAGCGCCCGCCGCACGTCCCCCAGCTCCGCACGCTCCAGCGTCTGCTTGTCCTTCAGCTCGCCCAGGTAGGCCAGGCTCTGCTGCCCGCAGTCCCGACACGTCTCCGTCAGCCCTGGGGAGAGGATGGGTCGGTGCCGGGCCCCTCACTGGGTACGGGGGCACAGAATCCCAGCATGGTCACGGGTGGAGGGACCTCTGGGGATCATCTCGTCCAACCCACCCGCCAAAGCAGGTTTGCCTACATCAGGTTGCCCAGGATCATGTCCAGACAGGTTTTGAAAGACTCTAGAGAAGGGTCCCTTCATCCCAGCTCTACCACCCTCCTCCTCCTCCTCCTCCCCTCAGCCGCAGCGATGATGCTGAGCATCAAACCTCTTGCAGAGGAGCATAAATTGGTGTCCAGAAGCAAAGTGATGTTCCCAGCCCAGAATGGGGCACTGGAGACCGGGGGAATTATCAGCAAATGAAGCAGAGGGAGCTGAGGGGACCATGCCACCCTGGGGAAGAGCTGCCCCATACCCAGCTGCCAGAGGAGGGGGTTTGGCCACAGCCAGCCCAAAAACAAGCCCCACAAGCAAAACACACCCCACCCAACACTTGCTGCACCCATGCACAGCACTCACGGTCAGCATGGTCCGTGGGAGCCAGGTGGGACGTGGCACCGCCGTTCACGATGGTGTCGGCCGTCAGATGAGCGAAGAGGGCGAGGGCACCCACCAGCCCCGCGGCATCTGCCGGCGAGAGAACGAGGTCAGGCGCTGCCAGCCCAGGGCACCACCTGCCATGTCCCGGGGGTTGCAACCCACCCTTCAAGACCCTCAAGGACCACTCCAAGAACTCGGAGAGGTCAGTAGTGACCCCACCGGCTTGCAGGTTGCTCCTTGAATGAGGGCATGGAAAGCCACCAGCTCCACCCCCCCGTGCCCCTTCATCACCAGGGCATTGCACGCTTGCCGACGGCCCCGAAGAAGCTGGGTGCTGCTGGATATGTGAAAAATAAAAGCAAGGTGCAAGCAATGCCACCGGTCCCCAGCCCCAGGTACCTGCCATGGAGGCCACGTACTGCGCGTGCCCATTCTCCAGGGTGTCCGTGGACTCCAGCGCTGCCTGCGCCCGGCTGAGCAGGTAATCTGCAATTAGTTTAGCTTCATTAGCACTGTCAGGCTGCCTCGTGTCTGAACGAGCACGAGGGCTGACTGCACGAGGCATTGGTGAGTGGAAACCAAGACAGCTTGGGTCCTTGTGGTCCCAGCCAGGGAACAGCACTAAAATCTGAGCAAAACAGTGTTGAGATGAAAGCTAAAAATTCCCTCTTGGGAAGTTTGATCCCAGCCTCCCTGCGTGTGATGTTTGGTAGGAAACAACGCCTGGGCGAAGCGGGGATGCAACTTTAGGTGTCTCAGAGGGAGGAGGGGTGGCGGGTGGAGCCGTGGTCCAGCAGGACATACCTGGGGAGCTGGTGCAGCGGATGTGCAACGGGTCGTCCAGCTTGGCCACCGCGTCACGGAGGATGTCCTCAGCCTCCCGCACTGTCTCCTGCAGGATGCTGAACTGGTCATCCAGCAGCTTCTGCTGCAGGCTCTGCTCCTGATTGCTCTGCAAGGCGGGAGGAACGGGTGAGTGGCACAGCTGGGGCACAGGACCCCTGTCACCGTGGCCCCAGCATATCCCTCAAGAGTCCTTTTGCAGGATTAGACCCAAGCATCTTGTTATTGCTGCTGCAAGACGCGTCCCGCCGGCTACCCGGGCGATGGCTGAGCCCCCCCGACGGCTCAGCACCCTCCAAACACATCTCACCCTGGCAGAGGGGCAGCAGGCTCTCCACAGCACCCTACCTTCTCCAGGAGCCTGCCCTGCAGCTCGCGGATCTCCCGCGTGGCCTTGTCGGCCTCCTGGCTCAGCTGCAGCTCCTTCTCCTCCACGAGGCCGCGCGTGGAGAGCAGCTCACACTCCTTCTCGCTCACCGACCGCCTCAGCACCTCCTTCTCGGCGTGCAGGGCCTCCACCTGGGCGCTGAGCTCCACGCCTGCCTGTCAGCAGGGCCAGCAGATCCCCGTCACCCACTCATCGACACGTCGCAAGCCCGACGGTTCCCCGGTGGGGAGCTAAGGACGTGCCCAGCTCGTGACGCTGATGGGGTGGACCCACCACGTTCAGCCCCGTGACAGCTCCCGGGGCTGCTGATCCTGCCGCGGGCTCGGCAACGGCGGTCAGGGATTTGTGATGGGGACTTGGGGCCGATCCTGCGCCCCTGGCCTCGTACCTGCTTGGCGTGGCTGAGCGAGAGCTGCGCCTGGTCCAGCTCGTCCCGCCGGGCGTCCAGCTCCTGCCGCAGCTGCTCCAGCTGCACGCTCTGGTCCTCCAGCTGCAACCACACGGCCATGCCCGGGGCTCAGCCATGGCACACACGGACCAGCCCCGGCACGCGGCCAGGATGGGGGAACGAGCCCAGCCACGGTTTGATGGAGGGGTTTTCAGGGTCTTGGAGAGGGCGTCCTGAAAGGGCTCCTTTCCCCAGGGCATGAATTCTGGGAAGGGCCCCCAAGAAGGAAAGCACCCTAACCCACCATAGAATAGTTCCTGCTGGAAGAGACCTTCAAGATCATCAAGCCCAACCTTACTCCCAGCCCTATCAAACCCACTAAACCCTGTCCCTAAGCACAACATTTGCCTGCCTCTTAAACCCCTCCAGGGACGGTGACTCCACCACCTCCCTGGGCAGCCCATCCCAATGCCTGACAACCCTTTCTGGAAAGAAAGCCTTCCTGAGATCCAGCCTGAACCTCTCCTGGGTCAACTTCAGGCCATTTCCTCCTGTTCTGTCCCTTGTCCCCAGGGAGAACAGCCCAACTCCCACCTCGCTACACCTTCCCTTCAGGTAGAGGGCAATAAGGTCTCCCCTCAGTCTTCTCTTCTCAAGGCTGAACAGCCCCAGATCCTTCAGCCTTTCCTCATCAGACACATGCTCCAAACCCTTTACTATCTTGGTAACCCCCCTCTGGACCCTCTCCAGCACCTCAACATCCTTCCTGTGGAGATAAACCAGGTTGTATCATGGCATTTTCTTGGGGGTGGGAGTGGTAGATTTGGGCAAGAAGGAATGACACACACACACTGACACCCTTCCGAGGAGCCAGGGCAGCTCTTTCCCAGCTCGGGGTCCGACACCAACAACCACTCCAACCCTCACACCCGAACCATGCACAGCCCCGGCGATTCCCAAGCTGGGAAGAGCTCGGTGCCGGGTGACAAAGCCCCGTGGCCAGGAGGGACCCAGGACTGTACTGGCTCACCTTCATCTCAGCCTCCCGCTTGACCTGCTCCACCTGGAAGGCGAGCTGCTCCTTGACACGGGCCACCTCCTCCTGGCTCTGCTGCGTGACCGTCAGCTGCTTGGCGGTGTCAGCGTTCTGCGGGGGACACGGGGGTTACCGGCCCTTCGGAGGGGGACCCTCACCACCCCCTGCTCATCCTGCCCGAATTCTGTCCGGGGAAGGAGCTCAGAGATGCCTTTTCCACAGCACCCAGAACAGCGACCATCGGTGGACGTGAACTCAAGGGGTGTCCCCCACCCAGTGCTCATTGGTGCTGGGGTGCAGGATGAGGGAACGGATACGGGGTGGCACGAGCCAAACTGGGGGTGGCAGAGGAACGAAGGCAGCGGCCGGTCCCTGCCTGGCACGGGCAGCAGCGTTACCTTCCTCAGGAGCTCAGCGTGGGTGTTGATGAGCTCACTGTGCTTCTCCTTCAGCTTCGTGTAGCGGATCTCGGTGGCGCTGGCTTTCTCTGGGCGGGATGAGAAAGGATCAGCGACCGCGGCAGCAGGGTCTCCCGCGGCCGACGGCTGCTGCCGTAGGGCACCTACTTTCCGCTTCGGTGCAGAGCCGCTGGGACCGGTCGCTGTCCTGCTTCACCCTCTGCAGCCTCTCCAGCTCATCCCGCAGCTGCTCGTTGTCCACCAGCGCCTTCTGCTTCTGCTTGCGCTGCTCCTCCACTTCGCCCTCCAGGCTGTTGACCTGAGCCTTGAGCTGGGTGATGTACCGCTGCGCCTGGGGACGCGACACGCGCTCGGCCACCACCCAGAGACCACTCTGCCCTCCACGGGACAGCTCTTGCCTTGGCCCCTGCAGCTGCTCTGTCCCTGCTGCTAACAGCCAGGGACAGCTCTGGCGTGTCTCCACCCAGAGAGGCCCCAAAACACAGCGCTGGGTGCCAGGACCCTGGCTCCTGGCGCATCCCGTTGCGGTTTGCACGTTACAGCACCAAACCCCACCCTGCTCTCCTGCGCTGCCTGCTCCCTGGCCAGGCTTTACCTCCAGTTTAATCTTCTCCATCTCCGCCCGGAGCGCGTCCACCTCCCTCTTCAGGCTCTCGATCTGCGCATCCCTGCGGAGAAAGGCGGGTTGGCCCCAGGCAGCATTGGCCACCCCCGCTCCTGCCGTCACGGGACCCCCGTACCTGTCATCCCGAATGCCGTTGGGTGGCCCAAAGGTTTGCTCAAATAAATCCGAGGTGACCTGGGGAAGACAGAGGGTGCTGAGCTGAGCCGGGCTGCGGGTGCCTGTCCCCTACCCCATGCCAGGGTCCCCAGCCCTGTGCGGTCCCCTACCTGCGGCTCTGCGGTGGAAGCCGTGCTGATCTCAATGAGGTTCTCCGGCTCCTCGTCCTCAGGGGCTTCCTCAGGGATGACAACCACCGGCTTCACGTGCTCAGCCAGCGCCGACGCCCGCAAGAAGTTCGGAGGGCTCTGCAGGGACAAGAGGTGGTGGTGGCATCAGCTGGGGTTCTGGGGTCTGCCACAGGCAGATCACCAAGGGGGGGGAGGCATCAATCCCCACGCTGCTGAGATGGGCCAGCAGGTCCCTCCAGTGCCCCCAGACCCATCTGTGGGGACATCCTCATGCACCCTGAACCCACAGGCTCTCGACAGCACCACGGAGGACCAAAATCCCACCATACCTCCGGCAGCCGGGGGATCTGGATGAGCCGCTTGAAATACAGCATGTCAGATGCTTTCTTAAAGAAGTTTTTGAGGCTGGAGAGGGGAAGAAAGAAAAAACACTCACAGGGGAGGTGGAGGGGGGGGCTCGGCAGGAGGGAGGGGACCCTGCTGCCCCACCTTGTCCCCGGGTTACCTGCGAAACTGCTCGTGGAAGCGGTCTCGGTGGCCCTGCAGCGTGTCTGCCGGCAGACCTGCAGGGACGAGGGGCACAGTCCTGACTGACCTGGGGCTGCAAACGTATTCACGCGCGCCCAGAGCCCTCTGGCTGTGGAAGTCTGAGGGGTAAAGGCGAGGTGGGAGCGGGATGTGAGGGGTCAGGGCAGGAGCAGGGTGTCTCCATCCCCAGCGTCGGTCCCGGGGACGTGGCACGGGGAGCGGTGGGGGTGGGAACCCCAAGATACCCGGGCGAGGCCCCCGGCGCCGCTCTGCCCGGCGATCCCACGCAGGGGCTGGCGGGCCAAGGCACACGGGTTTGATTTCATCCAAGACAAGCCCTTCTAACTCCTTCATCTGGGATGTCCACGTGGGACGGAGCAGGTCCTTAGAGACTGGCCGGGATACGGGAACGTGGTGACAGATACCTCCACCCACACAAGCCTGATCCCTAAGAATCCAGCCAGAAACCCAACCCGGGAAAAGACCGACACGGGGCACTTCCCCAGGGACTCACAGGAATGCAGCTTGAACATTAACTTGACGGTGTAGTGGTAGAGGTGGCTGCAGTCCTGGATGACCTGGATGAGGGGGGCCAGGCGGCACTGCACTGCCGACATCTGCGAGACCGCCATCGAGGTGTTGAGCTGCCTGAAAACTGAAGGGCCGAGCGCCGTGTTCGCAGAGCCATCCCACTCCGGGCTGCTCGGCTCGGGCAGTAACCACCAGAGATGTGGCTTTGCTGGGACACGAGGTGAACGCTGCAGTTGCTGCCCGTCCTGTCCCGCCGAGCTGGGAGCAACCCCCCTCCGGGCAAGAAAATCCCCCAAAGGGACGGTGGTGGCAGAGGTAAGGGGTGCTCAGCTCTGCTCCCCAGACCCTGACCCCAAAGAGGAGGGATTTAAGCCCAGAGCAATGCCAAAGCAGGATGGCTGCCCCCAGGGAAGGTGAGGGGGTTTTCCTACGTGTGCAGATCCCAGGGCAGGGGATGGACCCGCCAGCACCACAGCCTTGTCTGCCCCAGCTTGGAAACAGATCCCTTCCCTTGGCAGAAATCCAGCCAGCACATCCACCCTGGCTTCCTCCCTGCTCAGCTTTAAAGTATTTATGAATATAAATTCTCTGTACAACTGGGTCAGGAGGAGAAGCGGGGAGCTGGGAGCACGGTCTCCTGCTGTGCCCTGTTTTCCAAGTCAGCTCTGTCCTGACTCCCAACAGAGGAAGAAACCACCACGGTTTTAAGCCAGCTAAAAATTCCTAGAGAAGGGAACACGGGCAGGGGCCTCCAGCCCTCCCTGGAGGTATTTCAGCGAGGGGAAAGGAGTCATGAGAAAGATACAGCTCCCTCCTTGGCGTCAAGGGGACAGAAAGGATTTGGGTGATGCATATGATTAACGTGGTTGGACCAAAAAGAAATAAAAATGTCTTTCAGAACAGCTCTGCTCTGAAAGCAGCACTCTGCATGGCTCAGGTGGGCTAAAACCAGCCACATTCCTTAAATATTTTCCTACAGCCACCTCTACAGAGCAGCAACAAGGGAACCCAGCTGTGAAACGACCTCAGAAACCTCATCGACCTCAGAAACCTCATCGGAGGAGGAGGAGGAGGAAGGACCTGAGCCTCCGAGCTCTGCCTCCCAAGCAGGAAATCCATTCCCAACCAAAGAGTGAAACTATTGCTCAAGAACCCCAGGGCGAGCGGGAGGGACCGGCCGCCTCCTCACCTGACTCCGACAGCTTCAGCTCCCAGTCCAGGTAGTCAAACAGCTCCACAGTCAGCTGGAAGCTGCCAAGAAAACCCAACCAAAACCCCATCACCCAGTGGCAGAAACACCCTTCCTCCCACTGCTCACGTTCACTGCGGGTCTCTGCCCCACCAAGGGCTCAGACGGACAAGAATTTGGTGGGTTTGCTCCCTGCTTTTCTGCTCCTCCCCACTCTGCAGGTGCAGGAGGAGTCGGGCAGCATCCGACCGGTGTGTAAACCGCCGAGAGCTGCCCCGAGCAGGAGCTGTTGTGTTGGCAGGATGCTGCCAGGCGGGTGGCACAGAGCCGGTGACCGTGCTCCTGCCAGGACACTCACATGTTGTTCACATCCGTCCCTGCGGTCTTTTCCAGCACCTCGTCTGACACTTCGAGGCCCGGGGGGAACTCAGGATGCTTTGTAGAAGGCAAAAAAACCGCCCCAAAATGTAAGATATTAGTTGCTGTCAATATTATTGCTGGTGCCACCCCTGGTCAAGTCTCGCCCACCCGGCACGGCAGGGTGCGGAGGTGGCAGAGGGTCTCACCTTGGTGTGGAAGGAGATCTTGGTGAGGAGGAGCCGCGTGTAGATGTTCACCAGCTGCCCGTACCTGTCGTGCAAATGGCCCTGCCAGAGACACGAGGGGAGATGTGGCGAATCTGAAGCGATGCGACTGGACCCAGCAAAGCTGGAGTACCTGTGCCAGCCTACAGCTCTCACCCTCTTGCCCTTCACCATGCGCAGAACCATCACCCAGCGGGCTCAGAGATGATGGGTTATTCCAGGTGGTGCTTTGCCCTTCCCGTGCCCATGATGCTTTTTCAGCACCCACCTCCAAACCCCCCAGAAGGCACAAACCTCCGCTTCGCTCCACTCACCCACAGGTCCCCGGTCTCCCGGATGTTGCTGCGGTACCTCTGACAGTCCTGGAGGACCTGGGGACAAAAACAGGACAGATGGGGCTGGCATGGAGCTTGCCCTGAAGCTGGGGAAGAGGATGGATCCTCAGCTTTGGGAGAAGTTCAAGCCCTTCAAAGGCAACCAGAGGTAGGGACTTTGCATGGGGACGTTTCAAAGATGCAAGATAACAGAGAGCTTCACAGCCCCGCAGCCCGGGAAAGGTGGCCCAGGCAGGGCAGGAAACCCACCCTCTGCACAGAAGGACGTAGGCAAGAGCCAAAAATTCCCCCCCGCCAGCAACGGGGGAGAGAGACTTCAGAGGTGACACTCACGTTGGGGTGGCCATCGCGCAGGACCTTGTGCAGGACGTGGCAGAACTTCCAGCTGAGGATGGCACTGCTGGGCAGGGGCAGCCCGATGGCGTAGGACCAGAAGGTGAAGGCTCCCTTCTCATGGTGCGTCCCCAAGATGATCCCTTCCCCACGGTCAAGGCCAACCGGAGACACACAGGAGAAACACCCCTCGATTTTATCCCGCTGCTCGTTCGCGTCCTCACCGAGGGACCAACCCACGTGATGCCACCCCCCAGCTCCGCGTGCGTCACCCACCTCCCCAACCTCCCCGTGGGGTGAAGCCCTCCCGCCCCAGCACCGGAGCTGCTCTACACCATCCAGGCGAGCGAGGGGAAGGATACGGCGGGCGTGTTTCTCCTTCACCGGCGCTTCCTGCGTGTTTATGGCTTTGCTGATGCTGCTGGCCTGCGAGAGGAGGAGAGGGCAGCGCTCAGAACCAGCGGGACCCTCCCAGCTACCCCCGTCCCCCGTGGAAATGAAGTGCTGCTGCTTTCGGGGAACACCCTGAGTTCTATAATGCGTGTGTCCCCTCAAAGCCGTTACTGACACATGAAGGCAGCCTCTTTTTATCCACAAAGCGGCCCATTAAACCCCCCCCGTCGCCAGCAGGATCGGGGGGAGCCGGACCACCACCGACCGCGTCGCTGATGCTCCCGCTCGACTCGTCCCGGGGAACAACTTTCTGTGTTTTTGCAGCCTGAGCTCAGCGCCGTGCCCGGGAAACATTAAAGCGCAGCAGCAAGATGCCAAATTCCAGGGTTGTTTGTCTAATCACAAGGAGCCTTTGAACCAGGGGTGGTGGGGTGGTGGTTTGATTTTTTTTTTTTTTGATGATGCCGCTGCGTGGAAACGCGGCCCCCGAGCAAGGAGGGAGCGGCGGCCACGGTGCTGGTTTTGATGGAGCAAAAATCCAGAGCAGCGTGATTACCGGCCAAGGATTATCTACTTTCTAAGTTGTTTGATCACAGCACACTTTAAATTAGGAGTTTATTTCAAAAGATGACTCCGGATGGGAGTCGGTTGCATCTCCCACGTGACGATGGGCTGCAAAAGCAAGATGCTGTGATCAGTGAGGATCTTCCTCATCTTCCTCATCCCCAGGTCCCTGCAGACTCAAATGAGCTGTTTTACCCTCCTGTGCCCGTGTCCACGAGCCCTCAGTCACCTGCAGAGGAAAAGGTCCCAACTGGGAAGTCAGGAAGCGGCCCCACCACCGGCACTTGTGCCGGAAGAGAAACTCAGTCCCTCCCTGCCACCCTATGAGCTGTAAAACCTTATAAAAATCTCGTCTCCCCCCTGGGGAAACCACCTGCTTTGCCACGGCCGCTTGAACCGGGGACGCTTCCGTTCCTTCCTGTGGCAGGAGGAACCTGACGCCGAGCTCTCAAGTGCTCCTGACTTATGCAGGAGGAACCTGACGCCGTGTCAAAGGAGCAAAGCCAAAGGTGTCCGTGCACCAAATCCATTCCAAATGAGCCCAGACCGGCTGCACCCACCAGCCGGACCTACCGGTGACAAGAACACCGTGAATGCATCCCAAAAAGTGAGCCTGTCCCGAAACGCTGAGCCCAGTGGCTGGGAAAAGGGGCTGGTTTTGCCGTTCCCGCAGCAGCGAAGCCGGGTGTTACCCTGCCATGGGGGGGCCGTAAAGCAGCAGCGGCGCAGTTAAGCCGGTGACTTGCTGTAATCCTCTTACACTCGAAGGTTAACGAGCCTGGAGAGCCCAGGAACTTGCAGCGCTGCCGCCTCTCCCGAAGCACCCAGCACCTCCACAGCCACCCTGGGCCACAGGAGCTCAGCCGCCTGGCACTGCCCAGCGGGATGGAGATAGGGTTGGGACAAGGCTGGCCCGTCCCAAACCCAGGCTGTAATTCCCACTGGTATTAGTGGGTTTATTGGTTTTATTGCCACTAATGTCATTTCCAGCCCAACCAGACAAAATTTGTCCCGGGAGGTGCCAGAGAGGCTGGTTTCATCCCTGGTGATTCAGCACAGAGGTTTCAGCTGAGGCATTTTACACCCAGCACGGAGGAGAGGACTCGTGCAGGGGCAGCCCCCAGTCCCCCCACAGCATAGTCATGATGGAGACACCACGGTCAGCACAGTCCCAGATAAATCACGGTGGTACTGAGCCAATGCAACCCCTCAGGGCTGCCGGAGCAGGTGTCCTTTCACTGGCTCCAAACCCCAGGCTGGCCAGGAGGTCCACAAAAAGGAGTTGGTGGGACCATGGACGGGCACAGGGTGATGCTGCAGCCTGGACACGAGTGCCTTCAGGATGTCCCTACCGGCTGACCGGCAAAGCTGGTCTGTGGAGGACAGCTCCAAAATGAGGAGATTCATCCTCGATGGGGTCTCTTGGGACATGGTCAGCATGTCCAGAGATGGGCAGGTCCCAGCTGTCACTGCCGGTGCACAGCAAGCCCGCGGACAGCTCCCCATCACTGCCAGGAAGCGATGCAGCCCCAGCCCCATCAGCACTGGGCTCCGACCCCAAAACTTGTCCGGCCGTGGGCCATGGGAGCCCACAGGGGTGCAGCTCGAATGCCTTACTCACAGCCCTCACGTACCAAGCCGGTGACTAAAGCCAGGATCAAAGCACCCAAATGAAGCACAGTTTACATCCACCCTTTCTTTCCAGGCTGCTTTTAATTACGGTGTGATCCTCCCCACCCACAGCTCCCCAAAGCCCCGGCATCCCGTGGGGCCACAATCCCCACCTGGCAGGTGGATTCCAGCTCCTGGCTCAACATCACTGGGAGAAGCGATTTTTTGGCAGCGGGACATCAAACTGGAAACCTCGCCGGCCGGGCGGCACGAGGGCTGCCGGATCAGCTGAACGGGAAACAGCTGCTCCGGAGTTCCCTTCCTAACTCTTCACCTTCCCAAATTACACCAAAAAAGCACCACTCGGCAGTCACGCACGCACCGTATTCCTGGCAGCGCCGGAGCTCATTGGAATTTTAACCTTCTTGTTTAAGACAAGTAAAAACTGTCTGCAGAAAAGGGCACATTTTGCCTTCTGTCAGGCTGCAGAGCAAGCACACACCGTGGGACGGTAGCTTCCCACCTCCCACACGCGGCGGCTGCGATGGGAGACGTCTGCATCACCCTGACACGAGACCTCCAAAAGCATTTTCAGGGCAAGCAGGTGACCTTCACATCACCCGTGAGCACCTGGGAGCCCACCAGGGCCAGCAACCCCTGTCTGCACCCACAGGCATCGCCCCGGCCTTCGCAGGGGGAAAGGAAACGGGGCGCTCGGTTTCGGCAGCGTCGTTCTCCGGAGTGGTGGGAAATCCCCGGCCAGCAAAGGCACACGGAGGGGATGTGGCACCAGCATCCCCATGGCACAAAGGTGACCAGCGGCCATCTCCGCAATTGCTATAATTAGACGTAAAAGGCAGATCGATACCCACGTACTGACATTGGAACGGTTTTGCTCTCCCATCACTGCTATGGGAAACCATGTCAGGGTACAGCTCCTTTAGGACAGTTTTTCCATCAGTCACTGGAAAAAAAGGTCAGTTCTGGGTGATGAACACAGTGACCGCCAGCCGGCGAGCCTGGGCTTTAGCTCTAACCAAGAGCGTCCACCCGCTTGCCTCATACGTGGCTCTGCCCATGGCATCCCTGCCACTCAAGTGAAGTTGCACCCGGGTAAGGCACAAATCCCACCGGAAAGCCCAAAACACCAGGGAAGGACGGGAGGGAGGAGGGATGCGCTCCTGCCCGGCTGGCACAGGCTGCCCTTCGGCACACGAGGCAGCGCTGCCGCCGCGATTATTTATCAGCGGTGCCCAGCGGGACGATTGAAGGAGACGCGCGTCCAGAAGGAACTGGAATTGCCGGTTTTCTCATGTTGCTCCCCAAACCCAACAAGTTCTGTTTCCTACCTGGCGCAGCCGGCCAGCACCGTGACCCCATGAGGCCCGAGATCACCACCTGCCTTCACTGGCACTACCGGGGGCCAAACCAGCCCAGGGGCTGGGGAAGGACCAGCAAAGGGGCAAAGGGGAAAAGTACCTGCAATGAATTTGCAGCCTGAAAAACCAGAGTGGTCAGAGGATGTGTGCTGGGAGGGCACGATTCTTTTTGCTGGGGCAGCCAGCAAGCCTGTCCCTTTGTCCATCCCTAATTAATTCCCCATAAGCCACAGGCCAGCCCTGACAGTGCCCGAGCATCGCCCACCCCACAGGGGCTGCAGGAAGGGCCACGGACACCCCGTCCGAGCCAGACACCAGGAGGCACCAACACCTGTGGGGTTTATTTTCCCCCTGCCACCCTCTCCACGGTCAGGCACCGTGACCCCCACAGGGACATCCATCGTGTGACCCCGAGCCGTGGGGGGGGACCCATCCCCAGTGCCAAACAGCTCCCGGTTTCGATGGGGCAGCATCGACGGGGCCGGGGGGCCGTGCCAGGGATCCAGAGATGTCCGTTACCGGTGCGGTGGGCACCGGTGGGCAGTGCTTGGCACTTGCCCGCGGCCATCCCCGGGCTCGGCCGCGGTCCCGTCGGCGTGTCCTGGACCATAAAACTTTCCTTGTTTGCTCACGGCCGTGTTTACCCGCCGATAAGGCCCCGGGGGTGCGGGGGAGGACAAGCACACCGCCTGCCCGGGGCTCTGCTGCCCGCCGGGGCGGCGGCGCACGGCGGGGACCCTGCCCCGGTACCCGGTGCCGGTGCCCAGCCCGGGGGAGGCGGAACGGGCCCGGTACCCAGGCGGGACCGTCCCGGGGCCGCGCCGGGAGGAAGCGGCGGTGCAGGTGGGGGCGGGGGAGCGTGCGCCGCGCCGGTAGAGAGACGGGCGGACGGGCGGGCGGACGGGCGGACAGCGGCCGCGCCACCTCACCGGGTGGTCCCCGGTGCTCGGCAGAGACCCGCCTCTCCCCATCCCCCGGGAAACCTCCGCGTTCAGCGCGCTCCGAAGCGCTGCCCCGCAGAGCAGAGCGGAGCGGAGCGGGCCGGTCTCCCAGCCGCCGATACCGGTTAACCGGAGCCGGTACTTGGGAACCGCAGTCGGTACCGGGTAATCAGAGCCGGTACCGGGGAACCAGAGCCGGTACCGAGGCACCGCCACCCCCCCCCCCACCCCCCTTCATCCCTTCCGCTGCTCTCGCCTGGCTCTTGTCGAACTGCTCCCGCTCCGCTTCCAGGCTGTGCCCGCCGCGGCGGTTCAGCACCCGAGCCGGGACGCTCTTGATGCTGTTCATGGCGGGCCGGGCACCGGGCTCGGCGGACCGGGGCAGGCAGCGACCGGCGCCGCCCGCGCCCCGCGGCCCCTCCCGCCCGCGCACT